>WEDG01004058.1:0-160977 GCA_017591395.1 Schistocephalus solidus | reverse complement strand
GTGTACACCATTTCCAACCCTTGTTTCTTTCCCTCGATTTCTGTATATTTTTGGTTCTTTTTCTTCCAGCGCGATTTTGCTTGATATTTCAACAAGATATATAATTCAGTATAATCCAGTATATATATGGGAGATAGGCAGGTTTCTTTGGTGCAACCATTACAGATAGATGCTAAAACAAGCAAAGTTATACATGATAGTCGTTTTAGGTATATCAGACCTGCTGTCGACTAACCATGTTCATCAAGTAAAAATGCATCAAGGTCTTCTTTTGAGCATGTTCTACGCTTTAGCAGCCTCCGAACAACTGAGGCTGGCAGTTCTTTCCATTCGTCAATCCCCGTTGGGAAAGAGTTGGCCCGCACTTCAAGTTTGGCGTGATTTCTTTTCAGGTGTATTAGTGACTCGAGAATTTTGTCATGTTTGCCAATTCAAAAAGTTGGCCATCTGAAGAGCACAATCAACTCCTCTGACAAGTTTGAAGACTAAGATCATATCCGCTCTGTATAGCCTACAAGAGAGAGGAAAAGTTTAGGGCCTTTCTAGGCGGCCCCTCATAGGGTGAGCATTCCAATCTTTGACTCGTTCAGTTGCCCTCCGTTGAACTTTCTCCAGCAGAGCGTAGTCATGTTTCATCCAAGGATGCCACGCCTGAACGCAATATTCAAACACCGGCTAGGATAAATGAAATTCCAAACACGCGCTCCAACAGCTCTCCGTCAAAGTCCGCTAACGAAGGACCTCCTTGAGTTGCGCCTAAAGGTACACATAGCTTTCCTTGCGATATTCGCACAGTGCGACGATGCTTTGAGGAGTTGGTGTTATCCATATGCCCAAGTCCTTTTAGAATGTTTACCTCCTGGAGCTATGAGCCACTGATGAAGTACTGGTATTCAAACCCTAATCGTATTCTGGAACGAGACCGCAGTCGGATTATTTGGCATTTGTTAAGATTAAGGTCCAGCGCAGCCAACATCATGCACCATGTTTTGCAAAGCGATCTAAGTTTTGTTTCGTAATTTCCGCGCATCCTCCGGTTTTCAATCGAGTTCCATAACTTCAAAGTCGTCAGCGAACATTACCTTCTCGCGTGTCCAGACAATCCAGGCAGTCGTTTATGCATATCAGAAACAAATGACCCAGAACGCTTACCTTCTGCGTCGCCTGTCTCAGTAGAAAGTCGGCCAACCATTTGAGTAGGTTGCCAGTCACACCCATTTCGATGGAGCTTAAAGAGCAGGCTTTGCTAAAGTCAATGTAAACTGCATCGGCGACATAGGCCCATTTCTAATGATTTTGTCCAGCATTCCATGTGATGCGAGCAGGTGTGAGAGGCAGCATCGATCACTTTGAAATCCATTTTGATATGAACTGCGCAAGTTATTCTCTACAATGCTGTCAGCCGGAGTGCACAATACTTTCGCTTAGGTGTACAATAGCAGCCGCTAAGTGTACAATACTTCGCTTAGGCAACCCGTCTGGATCTGCCGAAAGTAGAAGTTACTTTCTCAACGGTGAAGCCTTAAAGACGTGGAAACCCAAAAGGACCTTGGTGTGCTGATGACCACCACCTTAAAAACCATCGTCTCACTGCTCGAAAGTGGCGAAGAGGGGCAATTTCGGTGTTGCATGCCATCAGACGAGCCTTTTGGATTTCGATGAAGATCTTTTTGCTAAGACCTTTGGAACATTCATAAGGCCACATTTGGAATATGCTATGCACGCCTGGAAACCCTGGACAGTTCAAGATCAGAACTGCCTCGAAAGAGTCCAGAGGAAAGCCACCAAAATGGTTAGAAGTCAAAGCTCCTTGCCATATCCCACCCGCCTAATGAATCTTAATCTGTTCCCTTTGAGTTATAGGCAAATGCGTGGTGATCTCCTGCAGACATTCCGCATTGTGAAGGGATTGGATTGTTGCCTGGAATTCTCGGACTTCTTTGAATTTGCCACCACGACCCATCTCCGAGGTCACCCATTGAAACTGCGTGTCCAGCAGGCGAGACTGGATGTGCGCAAGTTCTCCTTCTCTGTCAGAGTGGTTAAACCATGGAATGCCCTCCCTGAAGACGTTGTGATGTCACCATCGCTGGAAAGCTTTAAAAGGAACCTTGACAGTTTTATGTTCCGCAACGAGCCTGAGCGATGAGGCATTTATCTTAACCCTCGAGAGTCGTGCACCACTTGTCAAATTTTATGACCGCCTTTTGTACCTTGGCAACCCACACGGTTTCTCTGTATACCGCACTTAATTTTACGTTACAAATAGGGTACTCAAAGGCCCATGCCTATTTCCCTCAATAAATTGAATTGAATTGAATTGAATTGACAGCTTCTTGGCGATTAAAAATGACACAAATCAGTGTGCTCAAACAAATAGATAAAAAATGAAACAGTGAAAAAAACTTCTTGGGAATTTTTATGGAAAAGGCATATGTTGAACGGAGTGTGTGGGTTTTTAAGGAGAGAAAAAATTGCAGCTCCTTATATAACGACGAAAGATTTATCGGCGAATTAAGGCGGTGAAAGACAGGACACGACGTGGAGTTAGTCTGCTATGTCACCAACCGCTTCCTTGTGCACGTCATTAGCACTACCGCGTAGGCTTCGTTTTGGAGATTGCATTACACGGCATCAGGTGCCGATTATCCGCCTGCACGGGCGGCTTCTTTGTTTGTTACTCCGTCACTCATAAAATCAACTTCCGCATAAAAGTACACTTTCAGATATCTCATTCCTCTCTTTTACGTGAATACTTATGAAACAGCGAAAGATTTATCCACAAGTGAGAGCGATGACAGACAAGAGACCGCACGGGTTAGGTCCCCTACATTTCCTGCCATTATATGGTGGGTAACATTATTATTCAGTTATGGTTTCATGCAGGAAAGTGCCTCAGATAATATTTAGTGTCACCTTTACCCCTTTGAACGGATAGTGACGCAGTCCGTTACTCGTATAATTCACAGGGTTCTTCTATCTTACAGCCTACATGGAGTTTTCTTATTTTTCTCCTTCACAGATATTGTACAGTGAAGTGGACGCGATTTTCTCAAACTCCCAATTTACAGCAAAAGCCAGTCTAAAGGCCGCGTGGGTTTAATCTGCTACGTTACTTGCTGTTATATGGCAGATAGGCTGATCTCTACAGGGTTAGTTCACGTAGACCAAATACCTCCGGTGGGATTATGTGTCAAGTACGTCCCTTGGACTGATAATTCCAAATAGTAGTCATCCCTGCTTGTATCCAGCATACCCCTGCTAAACCAAAATCCTGAGTTAACGGCGAAAGCTTTACTCTCTTTTTTCGTGATGATAGAAAAAAGCTAGCGTGTTTTCATTTTCCTTCGTCATTTGCTCATGCGTTTTCTGCTACCGCGTTCGCTTAGCTTAAGGGATTGCAGAAGGCAGTATCACGTTTCGGTTGAACCTTCCAATGGATGGTCCTTCTGTCACTTACTAACGTTTTATATTGATTGCCTTTCCCATTATCGGAATTTCCGCCTTATCGCGGTCCAGCAGCCCTGGGGCGACATTTACCTCCACCTTCCACGCATTTGGGCGCAAAAAACGTTTAAAACTATTCGAACAGACTCCTGTTTTCTTACTTGTAAAACTGTGTACATTTCCTTAGAAATCACTGACCATCAGCTGGCATTCTCGTGGGTACGGCCTCCATTTATTCGCTTCACGTGCCGTTTCCTGTCCTCCTTGTTCCTCAGGCATTCTTACGTTTTCTACGTCCTCCCCCGCTCAAACTTCATAATTCATCTTGCCGGGTTGCCTCAAAAGCTGCCTCCGGCTGCCGCGTGTGCTTGCGTTGGGGCCATACTCACGCGCGCAAGCCTACTGAGGTTTTCGTTAACCTTCCGCTGGTTTTCCATACACTCCGCCACAAAATACGTGGTTTTGGTTTCCTTTTTTTCTGTTGTTCCGCCGACATCTTCATCTTCTTGACAGATTTGAGCTATTTGGCCTACGAACATCTCCCAGGCCTCCAGCAGAGCATGCAGCTTCACGCTGAACCACAGCCGATATTGCGCTTCATCTGCATGAGCCCATACCACCCTACCTAACACGCTGCCACTTCTGCGCATCCTCCGTTCAGTTGGCTCCAATAGCCCTCTATAGCATGTGTGTGGTGGCCTGTTGCCGAATTCACAAAAGTTTATTTATAACCTAACGAGCGCAGATGTGCGTATACGTTCCACTCGTTGGTTACAATACCAGTGTCACAGCCTTTCGGGATCCCAAGACCTATTTTTGAACTGTCCAAACGGGTTTTTCTTAAGGAACGTGCCGTACATACCAACTATCCTATCCTCTCTACATCCCCGGCCGTGGTAGTACTTTCCCTTGTTTATCGGCGCTTCGTAAATTTAAAGATGGACTCCTGGTCCGCCTATTTGTTGTATCTGCCCCAAGAGTGCTTTCTAGCAGACGTTCCGGCGGACGGTAGACCACCATATTGCTGCCCACAGAACCACCCCATACACCGCTGCGCACTGCTTAACTGGCATTTCCGAAATAAAGGCCAGGTGAACATTCATCAGCTTCTGTAGGCTCAGGAGGTTAGAATTGAGTTAGGGCGCAACGCCCTCTTGCGCGTACACACCCCACATCTAAACACAAAGCCATCACCGTGCTAGCTTAGTGTTTGCTCTTGCAGGTACCCGCTGCATGCACATCACAACTTCCTTGGCAAGAGCGATTTCCCTCGGCAGTAGCTGAGAAGGCAAGGTGAATTGAGTATCCGTTCGATTTTCTGATATTGCATGGGTTGGGCAACCCAGCATATTCTCTGCGTTCTGTTTTCCGGGATACAATAGAGAAAAATTAGCTACCGCAAGGTACTGCTTTTACTGCGGATAACAAAGAGTGGTGCCATTAGGGCCACCTATCCTTGTAACAATGTACCAGTGTCATGACGCTTGAGTAAGACCGACACAGTTGGGTAGGTTTCCCTACGCTTGCTGACTGAGGTGACAACCTTCCTCCCTCGATCGCCGATGCGAGTGCACGTCACGTCAGCTTAGGTTTTGAAAAGTGCTGTCCACAGTGCACATGAACAATACGGCCAGTCATCCCGGCTTGCTTGCGTGCCCACCTCCCACTTCAAAAGCGCTTCCGCCGGTCACAACCGCACGCATTTCCTTGCATACAAATGAACCCTAGGTTGACGGCGAGACGCCTGCGATGGGTGAAATAGCTGGGCCATGAAAATAACAACTCATTGTTTGGGCGCGCGCATTCGTTGCGTGCGTGTAAATATGAGGTCGATGCCGAGCATTCTAGCATGGCAAATGTCATCAAGCGTACGGGAGCAAGTGTTAAGCTGCCTATAGCTCCGTTTAAAAATCTCGTAGGCTCAAATCGTTTTTATGCAACTGGCGTCGAACCTAATTAACATTTACAGACCTGTCTGCGTTCCAAGGTTAAGACTTCCAAATTCCTTAACCAATGTCTTACCTGCGTATTGGCGGGGAGATCTGCGGTTTATCATGACATGTTCTGCTGCCTTTGTCTTCCATTGTGCTTTAATTTGGACCACAGAACCGACAGAATTGTTTGAATAAACTGGGAACACCTGAATTTAAATTTTAAAAACTACAAGTGCTATATTTCCCGTGTATCAAAAATCTTATATTTGTATAAGGAGGTATTAAGGAGGTAATAGTATTTTTCCTAACCACCGTAACACCAGAATTCTCCTGACACTAAACTCCGTTATTTGCCTCATTCCTCATTGGGGAGCCTGTGGTGATCTAACATTAGAGAACCGTAAGTTCCTCACCGTAAGAGGTTTAAATTCTCGCTGGCGTCGCAGAAAACTCGGCTGTCTCTCCAGTGTCAAAGCGTTTACTACAAATATCCATGAGTCTTTCAAACTCTGATCGATATTGGCAGTTCACGCTATGACAGCAGAGAGCCGACCACGTCCTCCGAAACGTCAGCGAGAATTCAAACCTGTTCCGGTGAGCAACTAAATGGCTCTCTAATTTTCATCCCGGAACACTCAGCTATGCGAATTTGTGATGTACCATTATCTGACCAAAAGCAGACAAGGGATTGGCATTCATTGACCTATCATGGTTGTAGGACGGAGTTGAAATTTCCTATTTTGTCCGCTACTTCCGGATTTAGCAGCCATGCAATCTTTCCCTTAGAGAGGTACGACTTTTCTTCTGCGTCTGAACCTGGAAGTTATGAATGACGGAGCCAAAGAGCATCGAACTGACCACATCAGTTCCGGCAGCCGCTGACGCGGGTGTCAGCCTATACGAACTTGACTATGTGGCCGGATCACGTGGGCCATGAATCACCTCAGTAGCGGTCTCCGACCACCCGTCCAACAGCAAGTGCAATGACCTCTCGTCAGTGCTCAGTCTCTAGACTTTGTCAGAGCAGAGTGCTTAGGTGTACGGGGAATGCAGGGTCGCAAACTAATTCCAGTGACGGTATAGGTTTTTCAGACTGTTGAGCCATAATCGCGCTAATATTCAGAGACAATGAACGAATTGAATCCGGTAGATCAATCAGTCATCGCACAAAATATGACCATTGTGATGACTGCGGAAGCGGGTCATTTTTATAGGAATGTGGTTGCACAACATCTCCGTAATGCAGATACTTAAACCCGTGTGCGTACACTACCCTTGTTTGACGCTCTCTCCAGTGATGACTTCGAGTGCTGATCCGAAAATGCAGTCCAATAAAATTATAATTTCTGCGATCGAGTCTCCCTCCTCTCGGCTAGCTAACAATTCTCACCTACCTTGGGTTTGCATGAGTTAGAAACCGTCGATTATGCAACCCAAACGAGTCGGGTAGAGAAATATGAATCCACCCGGCAATACAGTCGACTTTGTACCAAATGTCAATGGTTTCCTCTTCCCCTGTCCCCAACCTGTGTGGCCCTAACGCTAACCCTGAATCGAAAAATAATCATTTTACCCTAACCCTAACCGTGACCGTCATTTTCACCCTAACCCTTATATTCAAAATCATAACACTTACGGTACCCCCTTGGACTTATGGCAAGGTCACCTGTAATACGTGGCCCATAGCACCATGCCCAACCACCTAAGCGCTATGCTATACACGTAAAGTTGTTTTTAATTTGGTTGGCAGGTTAGTTCGCGTTCTAAATAAATGGCTTCCTTCTTCGCAATAACTAATATACCATATAGTCTAATATATTCATTTACAAAGATCGTTTATGGAAATTCGTGTCAGGTACAGAGTGCTGGCAACAATCTCCGTGAAGAACACTTTGCGACTGTTGGACGCCGCTAACTGGTTAAGTGGAATTAATGCTGGTGATAAATATTCGGACAAGATTACAGTGACGCATTGTCTTAATTAAATTCTGTTAGCTTTTGCAGAAGATTGATATAAAACTTCCCAGGAGTTCAAAGACTGATAAGTGTCCAAAGAAAATCTGCCAAATATTTTTCCAAGAAAAAAGTACAGGACAGTTGTATTCCGTTTAAAACTACATGATATATATATGTTGCACTATAATCACAGTACGCATTTCTAGTTTTTTTTATTTCTAAGATTTCCTTCGATATCACACAACTTCCTCAGACTTCTTCGGGTTTTGCTTTACTTTTGTTCTCTTTCTCTTCCTTATTTTCTTCATCAGTGCCCTGTTCCTTGCTCACCGGCTCACTGTTCACATCAGCCCCAGAATCCTTCTTTAATTGTTCCGGTGATTCTTCGCTTCCTTTTTGAGATGCATCCTCAGTAACTTCGTCTTTCGCTGCCTCATTGCCTTCTGGAAGACTGTCTTTTCCCTGTTTGCCTTTGACCTCGTCTAAGGCCTTCACTAAGGGAGTGGTATCCAGGTGCTCCTTGGCGTCACCTTCGTCTACATCGTGCGCGGTCTCAGCTGGCGTGGTTACTGAATCGAGTTCAGTAGGCTTATCGTTTAAATAAAATTATGGGCGCTTGCCCTGTAAATTACGGCCATACCTGACATGTCGTCCGGGTTCGCAAGTAGTACTCACTGCAGAATTAGGAGTAAATGTGCATTTTTATACCTCCATGCAAGGGCCCTAGAGCTGGGGGGGTGGGCATTCGTGTACAAACTCATGCAAACTGGGTGCGCTTGACATGGGTGAATGCAGTGTCCCACGATCCGCACAGGTCAGCCTGCCAACTGGATGCACACGAGAGTAAACAAACAAAGGCTCCTACCATGAAGCTTGTTGACTACAATTGAGGTACAACATTTTACACTAAAATGAGTGTGTCAGTAGACTTCGTTCATTCACTTTTTTAAGAACAAAGAACAGATTTCGGGACGGCAGGCAGAATGTGTTCACTTCGGGTTAATCGAAATGGTAAGCAAAATACCTCAACTACCGTGGGCAAAAGACAGCCAGCAAAGTTCCCTTAGGGTGTCACGATCATCATTGGTTGTTGGGTTTCCTGTTGCTGTTGCGCGAAATACTCCTAGACGGAGTGGCCTCAGACAATTACCAAAAGAGGGCGTTTGAGGTAATGCCCCTCCTAGATTGACCTGAAAAAGGGGGGACGGACAGAGTTATAGCAGATCTGTTGACAGAAAACTGGAGAATGAGGGAGTCGAAAATCAACAGACTGACGACTAGGCTGTTCAGCAGACTGGGAAACAGTACGTCTTAGATTTAAATTTTAGAACTGTTTTAAAAAAGGGTTTCCTGCAAGAGGACAGAAGGGGTTTAGAAGGCGGAGCGGCATCAAGAGGTAGGAACAAGTGAAACTAATTAGAAGCAATTTTGTAAGACATTGAGCTGGGAGATGGTTTAGACCTCAAAACACACTGGTCCAAACTCCGGTTAGTTAATAGTATACTTTCTTCTAATATCCACGCGAAGAAGTTGACCAATGACAAATCCGTGGACTTATTTGACACTGATAACATTCAGTTGACTTTTACTTGATTTATAATTTCAGCTTTCATACTGAGATGATGAAAGCATTTTATTTAACTGGTGGACTTCCGAAATCGACAGTAACGTATTGTCACCTAGTCAGAAAGAGAGAGAGATTGGAAACGCTCAGCTGTAAACGCCCTGCACAAAGAACTACCAATTGCATTCAACGAGTTGGAAATTGCTTAAGTCAGTGGTCATAATTTGCAAGATTTGGCGAAAATTCGTCCTCCGAAAATGTTTCTTTTGTGTCTTCTAAGTAAGCGGCCTCATCAGGCTATACATGGCGAACAAACATTAGGGAAACCAAAAAATCGATGGATTCATTCAGAAGCACGTAAAAGTTTGACTACCGAAATCAGGCGTGATCTGGACCCAAATAATAGACTACTCCCGTAAATTTCTGCTTTTATAGACATCGGGCATGCGACCTCCTTACCGGTATTTTAACATCTACACGGGGCTCGCAAACTCTCCCACTACTTCTCACTTTACAACTTCTCACTTCTCTGGACATTGGGGGGCGTGGGAGTGGGTGCTTTGCGCAAAATTGTGCTTAGTCAGCCATTTCGCGCGGTGCCGCCTCAAGCAGGCCTGGTACTGTCATACCACCGGAGCTGATTGTGCCCGGGAGGACAGGATGCGTTAGATTCTATGCGAGCCAGGTTCATTATTGCTAATTTCCGCGCAAATCACCGATCCTGTGCCCACTTCTTTGGAGTCAAGTGCGGCTGTTAGAGTACCAGATTTATGCTCACTGTCTCAGATAAATTTAGATTTGGAATGAACCCGGTTCGAAGTTGACCTCTGAGGCAGAGCAGAACCTGGAGAGTGAACAGGCCTTTTTATGGATAGGCCCTCACCGGTCGGTTACGGGATGATTTAGTCCACCAGCGTGCATATTCCCAACCGCAAGCACGTGGCTCACTGGTTAGAACATTGGACTTCTAACAGGTCGCGGATTGGTGCCTTAGGTGGTTTCCCACCTAGAGTTTGGTATGATCGGCTGATGACGGTTAATAAGCTAGAAATGGTCATTCAAGTATCCCTTTTTCAAGTATCCTTTTTCAATTATCCTTTTTCGGCAATGTTCTACCAACAGCCTTTTATCTACGATACTCAAATCAGCAATATTCCAAATGGTGCTTGTAAGCTCGCTGATTCCGAAGGAATACGTGCATTTGAACTCATTCAGCAGCTGTGTGAGTAATCCTTTTCGTTTGAATAAAAACTCGAGATCAAGATGAAAGGGATGGGTGAAGTTGCTGGTGAAAACCATTCAGTTTGTCTACGCGTACTAAACTCCACACAAAAGACAGAGAATTCAGGACCTAATGTACCAAACCCAAACTACTGCGCCGATATAAATAAAAATTATTCCAATCCGTCGTAGTGATGTATGCACTAAATTGACATGGGAAAGGGTATCTTATCATCGGCCTGTATCCTCTGCCACTAACCTATCGGCTGAGTGGTGTATGTAGTGTCTCACGCGGCATGCGGCTCCGTGCAAAGTTTGTCACACACACACACGTCAGTTCGACCGTCGTAATCAGACGATGTCAACCGTATGCTCCACACCATGGTGGTGCAGGGACGGTGACTTGCGCGTGGATTAGTTTTAAGTGATAGCAGCCTTGCGCTGTAGCTACCGCATTCTCTCCTCCTCCTACTCCACCTGAGCCCAGTGTCAAGACAGAGTCAAGAAGACCGGAGATGGGAGAGGGCGCATTCAGCCGATGTCGCACCTGGGCGTACCACCATACCTGGCTCGGATCCAACGGAGTGGGAGTTCCATAAAGGCCACATTAAGAAGGAGCCATTGCAGCCTGGCTCTCAGTCCGCCAGTCAGCCACTACACACAAAACACTCCTTGGGCTGACCACGCGGTTCGAGTTATCCCGTCAGTTGGCAACCTTCCAAGCAACGGCTTTTAGCGCACCGTGATAGTTTCAAGCACGTCAGTTTGTTTATAGCGAGGAAAATGCGCTGAGCCGTTGAACTCACTCTTTCCCCCAAACATACAATCGAGTAACCGTCCGAGCCTGGTAGTTGTCTGACGAGGGAGTTGGCGCAGCTGCTGGTGACCTCGTCTACACGTACAACCTACATGACCGGGCCCCCCTAAACACAAGCGCCAGTATTTCACACATCAGGGTTTGAACGGCTCACATTGCACAACACCCGAGGAGCAAATCCGCGACCCGTCGATCAGAAGTCCAACTCTCTAAACACTCGCGTTGCATTGCATGGTGCACTACCTGGGGTGGGATATAACTGACTGACGACGGCTAACAAGCCAGAAATTGCCGTTTCAGTCTTATATTTTCTTTGCCGACAATATTGATTTGCAACTTTGAGGCTGCCGCCGGGACTCGAGTGAGCCGTAAGTCAGAGCGGAACGAGTGAGTTCTGTAAGCAATCAATGAGCGTTCATCAAAGAATGCATGAAATTCATGCACGTGTTCTATGTGACATTGCAACACCTTGTACAATACTTCCGCTCAAGAATATACATATCTGTCCTTTAAAAGGTAGCTCCAATCAGGGCTTGCTTCAGTAAAGCCCTTGTCTGGCACGAGGTCTTATTGCTCTGGTTTATAGATGAAACGTGAATAGCACAGTACAGGCGAGTTATTTGTTGCCGAGCAAGAAGTAGGCTTCTTACATATGGTATTGCGTTACGTTCTCTTCTCATTCGCATTTGCGTCAAAAGCCTTGGTAAAATTTCCCTGTGTGGTTAAATGAGATTTCACTCTAGACATGTTTGAACTGTTCCATTTCTCCCCAAACATGTAGGTTACAGACAGCTTGTGAGCAGTCAGCGACCATGCATTTACGAGCTGCGGAGTTGGGTTAAGGTTTAGGTCATTCAAATTGAAGTTGACATTTTACCAAATTAATGTATTAAATTGGTTTACATTAGCTTGTGATTTTACGTTTTTCTTAATAAACAACGCAGCCAGGTGATCTCGAGGCCGGGTCTCAGTGGGGTGCATGGACTTTTCTATAAAATGGGATTAAGGAGACTGTGGGAGTGATAAAAGCGAGTAGCAAGCAAGCCTTGTTACCAATCGTTCTAAAGTGTAAACATGAGACTAAAATGAAAGTGGATTCGGTGACGATTTAATGTATAGCCCCGAACGTTTTACTGCCACAACATTCCTGCTTATTGAATTTACTGAGGCATGTTACCTTAGGTTTACGGTTGCGGTTAAGTTAGTGAAAATGGTTACGGTTAAGATAGAGTTAGGTGTAAATTTACAGTGAGGGCAGGGTTTAGGATTGGGGTTAATATTAAGGTTCGGGTAAAGGTTAAGTTCGCCTGCGACATATCGTCTTACTGAATCTGGCCTTCTTTAACCGGTAACCTTGGTTTGCCTGTTTGACCCGTTTAAAGGCCCTTAATTCGCATCTTTAAAATTATGCAATCTGTTCCGAAACATGAATAGAGCAACACAAAAATCATATTGCAGAAATGCGAGTTTTCTCACTAATTTTTAGATTCCGTCAATTACCGCGTCTATCTGGCCTTCTGAAACAAACTATTATTAACGACATTCCCGTATTACAGGAGTCCCTGTGTTCTATTTCCCAGTGGGCTCTGTATGCACTCGTTGACATGTCTTCGTGAAGATTTGCCTAAATAAGGTTGTTTTGATGTTGCATGAAAAGCGCTATTAAAAGATTAATATTTTGAGGAAAATTTCAAACACTTTAAGAGGTCATGTGCCAAATGGAAGACGAAAAACTACGGTAGTATTCGCACCAACTGAACCGGTAGTCACTTCATCGTAATTCCTTTAAAATTATTGATTTTCGACGCTGAGGTCTTGCAATTGCTTCAACGAAATCATCGCTAAAATTTGGTCCCGTGCTCGAAGAGAAGAGGCTGGCAGTCTCTGTCTAACAACCACAAAAGCACTTAGGAAATGTCACTGAAAACTGTAAAGGGCACTGGAGTTAACAATTCCTGCATATCAACCGCCGCCAACCAACTTACCAGACCATGAGACGTAAGTCCTGCTAGGTTCAGGCGAGATAGCTTACTACCAACTGCGCTTACACATTTTCGGCGACGGGAGGTCCAAGAGGATGCTCTCGTGAATGGTCAAAGTCAAATTAGAGTGAAATACTCCGATTTACTCTAGTGTAATGTCGGATACGATCCTTTCCACTTTACCGTGCTGGAAGCTGATCCATGAAGAGATTCTCTTACGTTTTTAGAAAAGTTGTGGTCAAAAGGGGTGTAAAAGCCGTCATACAGTGCTGATTCAATGGCCCGTTTACGGTTAAGGCTTGGGAGACTGTTCAGTTTTATATTCCACGATGGCATTGACCAATGCGTTCCGCGTTTTGGACAAGCGTGACAGCGACGCACCTCGTTCGGCGCGTGAGTGCTAGGTGAGCGAATCAAAACTTTCGCCAATAAAGCAGGGATGAAAACACCCTCTGAATTTTTGAGGCAGGAAACATTTTCGATTTGACTGTCACAAAGCTCATTGACGGCGCAGGGTCCAATACCAAGCATATGGTTATCAAAACTTGCAATCACCGTTTTGTTCAATTAACTGTGTTATCGACCTTCCACCAATGGCCTTTCAATGATGAGGACGCATCTGAAACCTCAGTCGTATACAGGTAAGGGTGCCTTATATGGCCGCTTAAACAGGACACGAGATTGGAAACTGTCCCTAATACATGTAACTTTGCACCAACGTCCGGGAAAAATACGTTTACGATAAACCTGAGGGTTGGGGTCAAGTTTAGGGTTTGGTTTAATTTTGGGCTTGGAGTGAGGATTTGGCTGAGGGTTAAGGTTTATGTTCATCTTAACTGTAGGATTTAGGTTTAGATTTGGGCTAGGGTAAAAATTATGGTAACAGTTAAGTGTTATGTTAGTGTTAGCATTAAGCCACGGGGATGCTTACCCTACCTGAAATTTATCGAAAGGCAATCTATTTTAAGTGGGTGGGTGGTTCCTATTTCCGTGTCCTGCTCAGGCATCCTTGCCCGTACAAATTGGTTGTTGGGGCCTTTAAGTAGCTCAATTGATTGGTTACATTAGAAGAGATAGTTGGGAACCTGCCAGCAAGAAATGCACAAAATGGTTTATACTCTTAAGATATTGAACTAAATTACGCGGAGGTGGCGTTCACGACACCTCCTGACTTCAAGACAGAAGGCGGCATTTGCGTTTTGCACCCTCACGTACTTACCAGAACCAGCGCAGATGGCAACATGATGACTTTCAACCAATCAATTAGGACGCATGATTGGATCGCTCATACACGAGTGAAAGCTGGCTGTGAGACGGGATGACGGCTTATCGAAATTGACTGCCCACATCTACGATAAAGGTCATGAGTTTAACTTCGCAGCCACGTACATAATCACCCACGCCAGAAGCAACACGAGCCGAGAATTTATTGAAGATTTGCCTCCAATGACAACTCTAGGTCAATAGATTTATCGATCTGGTACCGTCGTAAAGACTCATGTGCAGTCACATTCGGACTGGCGTCACTGGTGTCTGATTGGCCCTTGCCCCCAATAAATGTTGCTTGCTTTTATTGTCGCTTTTATCTCTAACTGTACTCCAGTAAGAGTTAGAAAGCTCGGGTGAATAAAGCCATGATTCCGACGAGCGAACACGACACTTCAACCGTCGTTATCCGACGATGTCCACCGTATGCTCCACGGAAGGGTGGTGCAGGGACGGTGAATTTCGAGTGATTTAGTTTAAAGGGATAGTAGACTTGCACTGCATCTACCGCACTCTCTCCTCCTCACCCATTGGACTGACTGCGAGGTCTGTGTGTAATTGTCAGTTGGCAACCATCCAACCCATGGCGCTTATCGTCACCGCACTCTCTGATCCTCCCCCATCTGAGCCCGGTGTCATGACAGAGTCAAGAAGACCGGAGATGGGAGAGGGCGCATTCAACCGAAGTCGCACCTGGGCGTACCACCATACATGGCTCGGATACCACAGATTGGGGAGTGCCATAAAGACCGCACGAAGAAGGAACCATTTCAGCCTCACTCTCAGTCCACCAGTCAGCCACTCCACACAAAACACTCATTGGGCTGATCACGCTGTCCATGTTATCCTGTCAGTTGGCAACCTTCCAAGCCACGGCTTTTAGCGCACCGTGATAGTTTCAGATGCGTCAGATTGTTTTTAGTGAGGAAAATGCGCTGAGCCGTCGACCTCACTCTCCCCACCCCCCACCCCCACAATTAGACCACCGTCCGAGCCTGTCAGTTTTCTGATGCGGAAGTGGGCACAGCTGCTCGTGACCTCATCTCTTCGTACTACGTACACGACCTAGCCCCCAAAACACAAGCACCAGGTTTTCCCACAACAGGTGGTTGAACGGCTCACATCTCACATGTTTAAGATAGCCAAGGGTCACGTTAAGAAGGAGCTATCGCAGCCTGACCGTCAGACCACTCGACACAACACATATTGGACTGACTGCGAGGTCTGAATGTAATTGTCAGTTGGCAACCTTACAACCCATGGCGCTTATCGCCTTGTGATATTATCAATCTCAGATCCCACATGCAACAGAGGAGTCACATGGAGAAAGAGCCGAGGATCATGGTTCCCTCTTAATCAGCTACTTAGACTTAGAGCAGGCTTGTTGTTTTGTTGTGTGTTATCATGTTAGGTTCAGAGGCTGATGTGGAGAGATTTAGTGTTGTGGTATAACCAGCGCTGCTCTACCGCAATTTTTAATGGAGACGCATGTGACCTAATAGGCCCATGCGGTGTGTGAGTGTGCGTTGGCATGTGTGTGGACAATTGAGTCGGTTGCGGCGGGTGTATGTTGGTGCTCCTGGAACTAGTTCACCAGTATTTGTGCGATGGATTCGCAAGTGACTGACCAGGCCGATGCGTGACGTACATGTGCAGTGACAATGAGGACAAGATAGGTCTGGAGTTGCTGAGTCAGTGGGGGCTGTGCTGCTGGTACTGATAGTCGCGCTCATAGGAGGCGTATGGGTATTCTTGATGGATGCGCAAGATGAGTTTTCATCGCACTGGATTCCGCTTATGGGGATGCACATGTGACAGAGCAGGCCCAGGCGATGAGTGAATGCGCGGGAGCAGTGAGGACATTGGAGGCGGCGGTCTCTGCTGTGTGTTGGTGCTCCAGGCACTAGTTCGCCAGGCTCTATGCGATGGATTCGCAAATGACTAAACAGGTCGATGTGCGAGGTGAATGCGCGATCGCAATGTGGACAGGTTAGTACCGAGTCCTTATCGCTGGTACTGGGGGCGCTGGTTGTGTTGCGGGTAGCATTTGGCAGATGGCAGGTAGTCGGAGGTTGATACTGAGGTGGTGGGAGTCGGGCAAGTGGTGTTCGTCGCCGTGATCAGCGCAGGGGGTGGAGGAGGCAGGATGGTGTCGGTGATTGTGGATTGTGGGGCATCGATAAAGTGGTTATCAGTGGTTTGGATGGTTTTCGTCATTGGGTCTGAGGTAGGTGTGGCAGACGGGTGTGGCACACACATACACACACGCAGAGAGAAGCAGTGTAATTTCGCCTATTGGAGGTAGTAAACAATAATAAACGAAGTTGTCTTCGTGCGTGTATATGTGCAAGTGTTTGTAGGTCCTTACGTCGCACGAGTCTCTAGACCACACCCCCAAATGCCAGCTGGTTGACAGGCTCGGACTGGCGGCGCACGGAAGAGGGCAGAAATGTTGGGATGGACGTTGGGCACATCACAAAACGACAAATCAACGCACTCTTCACTACAATGATTCTGACAAGCTCTGCCAGTTTGTCTCATGAGCACCGAATTCCCAAGCAGGCCACCGCCCCACGTTCCAGTCCACGGGGCACACGGTGGACGCTCGTGACTGTCGTACCACATTGGGTTATCAGATGACGAGAGATCATTTCGATAAATTGAAAGACAGACAAAGGTGAAACCATCCACTGCCCTTTCTGTCCTCTTCCGTCATTCGGACTTGGTGATTGCGGCTAAATCGAAAATTGCAAGTTGGATTGGGATGAGATGGGATTGGCGTCAGCTGCGTCATTTGACACACACGTCAGTTAACCCTGCGTAGCAATCCATAGTCCTCAGCAGGTTTTTTCCTCGTAAGCCGAGTAAGACGGTAGGTACGTATGTGGCGAACGATATCGTCCGAAGAAGACAACGGCAATCAAGGGTATTTTATGCTCAGCTTTTGAGCTAAACTGACCAACCTCCAGTATAGCTTGTTTCATCGACTAATACCGTCTTAATCTTCTGGCAGGGTTTTCTACGAAGCATGAATGGTTAATCATAAATTTTTTGTCCGTTTTTTGGCTGTCACAGGTTTTACTTGAACCTCTACTAAACCAGTGTTCACCAACGTCCCCGGGAGTCTGACGATACCGCAAAATTTTCATTCATCAAACTAATGAAACAGAGCATTTGAGATAGGAAAGATATGCGAGGGATTTAAGCTTGAAACAGGCAGTGCAGAATGGGTTGCAGATGACGGCGTAAGTTTTCCACCTGAGCTATATTAAGTGTGCTTTAGCATTCAAACTTGTTAAGGAAAAGCTGAAAGCTCCCGGCTCCACCGGGAGCAGCTATCGCCACAGCCTCTTCGGTACATGGCAGATTGACCGCCGTAGTCCGACGATGTCCAGCGCATGCTACACAGAAGGGTGGTGCAGGGACGGTGACTTGCGCGTGAATTAGTTTTAAGTGACAGCAGTCTTGTGTTGCAGCTACCGCACAACCTCCCCCTCCCCCATCTGAGCCCAGTGTCAAAACAGAGTCAAGAAGACCGGTGATGGGAGTGGGCGCAGGTGGCTGGCGCGGCCGGAGCCGCCCCTGGGCGTGCCACCACACCTGGCTCGGATCCCACGGAGTGAGAATGCCATAAAGGCCACATTAAGAAGGAACCATTTCAGCCTCACTCTCAGTCCGCCAGTCAGCCACTCCACACAAAACACGCATTGGGCTGATCACGCTGTCCATGTTATCCCATTAGTTGGCAACCTTCCAAGCCACGGCTTTTAGCGCACCGTGATAGTTTCAAGCGCGTCAGATTGTTTATAGTGAGGAAAATACGCTGAGCTCTCGACCTCACTCTCTCCCCCACCCCCAAAATCAGACCACTGTCCGAGCTGGTTATTTGTCTGATGCATAAGCGGGTGCAGCTGCTGGTGAACTCGTCTACGTGTACTACGTACACAACCTGGCCCCCCAAACACAAGCACCAGGATTTCACACAACAGGGGGTTGAACGGCTTACATCTCACATGTGTGAGATAGCCAGAGGTTACGGTAAGAAGGAGCCATCGCAGCCTGTTTCTCAGACCACCAGTCAGCCACTCCACACAACACACATTGGACTAACTGCGAGGTCTGAGTGTAATTGTCAGTTGGCAACCTTCTAACCGTGGTGGTTAACATTACCGCACACTCTTCTCCTCCCCCACCTGAGCCCGGTCTCATGACACAGTCAAGAAGACCGGAGATGGGAGAGGGCGCAGGTGGCTGGTGAGGCCGGAGCCGCCCCTGGGCGTACCACGACACCTGGCTCGGATACCACAGATTAAGAGTGCCATAAAGACCGCACGAAGAAGGAGCCATTGCAGCCTGACTCTCAGTCCGCCAGTCAGCCACTCCACACAAAACACACATTGGGCTGCTACGCGGTCCGAGTTATCCCGTCAGTTGGCAGCCTTCCAAGCCACGGCTTTTAGCGCACCGTGATAGTTTCAAGCGCGTCAGATTGTTTTTAGTGAGAAACATGCACTGAGCTGTCGACCTCACTCTCTGCCCAACCCCCACCATCAGACACTGTCCGAGCATGTCAGTTGCTTGATGTGGGAGTGGGTGCATTGGCTGACGGATCAGCGTACCCGTCTTCGCGCGCCACCGCACGACTTGGACCCCTTAACGCACATAACAGGATTAACCAATTCAGGGGATATGGAGCAGCCATCACCGTCTGACTCTTAGTCCACTGGTCAGCCACTCGACACACACAGCACATACACTGAGCCGACGGCGTGGTCTGGTGGAAGCGTCAGATTGGCAGACTTCCCAGCCACGGTTTCTAGGAAACCGTGATATACTCTGGTAAATGGTGATTGTGAGGGTGTTGTCGATGTATCGTTGTAGGTAGTGTGCGCTGACGTAGCTTAGCCTCCGGTGGTTTACCGGAGTTGTCGTGGAGTTGCATGTGTCCTAATTGGCCCATGCGGTGTGTAAATGTGCGGGAGCAGTAAGGGCAGTGAAGGCGTCGCGTCGACTGTATGCCGGAGCTCCAGGTACTGGTTCACCAGCCTCTGTGCGATGGATTCGCTGGTAACCGACCAGGCCGATGCATGAGTTGAAGTTGCGGGCGCAGTGGGGGCAGGAGAAATAGTAGAGGCTGCGGCGATGTCATTCATGGTAGTGGGGGTGGCAGGGGTGCTAAGAATGGCAGGAGCGGAGGGTTTGCATGGTTTATCGGTGTTGTCGGCATCGTGGTGCATTCCGCTGTCATGGATGCGCATGTGACCGAATAGGCCCATGCGATGAGTGGATGCGCGAGGACAGTGAGAGCAGTGGAGGCGACGATCTCTGCTGTGTGATGATGCTCCAGGCACTGTCTCACCGGTCTCTGTACGATGTATTCGCAAGTGACCGACCAGGCCAATGCGTGAGGTGAATGTGCGGTCGCATTGAGTACAGCTTAGGAGAGATTCCCCATCGCTGATGGTGGTGTTGGTGGTAGTGAAGGCGAAGGTGGTGGTGGTTGTGGTGGTGGGGGTAAATGGGTATGTGGTTTCTATGATGGTGGGCGTAATGGAATTGAGGCCAGGAGTGAGGGTGGGGGAGTCAGAAGGAGGGTTGGCAGAATTTAACGTAGAAATTGGAATTGTCGGATTTTTGGTGTATTGCGTCCGAAGATGTCCAACTAGGCCGATTCACGCGCGTAATTTGCGTTGACATCGCGGGCATGTTGGCAGGGCCTGGGCATTGGCGGTGTTGGTCCGGAGCGCTGGTGACTTTCGTGCCACTCTTTTGGCCTTGGCGGTGGCGATCCGGTTTGCCTCAGAGATTTCTGCACCAGTCTTCACGGATCTTCTCCATGCCGGACTATCCTGGGCGAGGTCCTCCCTGGTCACCAAGTTGATTTGCAGTTGCTTCAGCGATTTCTTCAAAGTGTCCTTGTAGCGTCGTTTTTGACATCCCTGCCGGCGAGAACCCGTAGGGACATCTCCGTAGAAAAGTCGTTTGGGTAGTCGCTCGTCGTCCATTCTTACCAGGTGGCCGCTCCATCGCAGTTGCACTTGCCTCAGCATGGCATGGAGGCTGAGGATTCCGGTCCGTTACAGGACTACCGTGTCCGGGATTCTGTCTTGCCATCTCAGCTTCAGTATTCTGCGTAGGCAGCTGAGATGAAAGTGATTCAGCTTCCTGGCTTGGTTCGAGTAGACGGTCCAGGTTTCCGCTCCGTAAAGGAGTGTCGTCAAGACGACGTCCTTGTACATCTTCAGTTTGGTGTTCAGGTGAATACCGTGGCGATTCCACACGGAGGCCTGCAGCCGGCCGAAGGCCTGACTAGTATTGAAGATACTTTTGGCAACCTCGTCATCGATTCTTGTGTTGCGCGACATCGTGCTTCCTAGATAAGCGAAGATTTCCACGTTTTTGAGTTGAGCACCGTTGAAATTGATTCGAGGAGCATTGTATTCCGCGCTGGGTGGCGGCTGGTGCATGACAACCGATTTGGCTGTACTGATTGTTAATCCAAAATCGGCGCAGCCTTCGGCGAAGAGGTCCATGCTCCTTTGCATTTCCTCCTCCGTCACGTTTTTAAGGGCGCAGTCGTCCGTGAAGAGCAAGTCATGGACTGGAGTCATAGACATGCGCGTTTGAGCCTGCATACGCCGACTGTTGAGAAGGTACCCGTCAGTTCTGTAGACGATGCGGATACCAGGCTGCTCATCACGGTAGGCGTCCATCTGCATAGCCGAGAACATGAGACTGAACAGGTTGGGGGCCAGTACGCAGCTCTGCTTCACTCCGTTGGTCACTGCGAATGCTTCGGATACCGTCCTGTTGTCAGTGACACGCGCCGTCATCCCGTCATGAAGCTGACGCACCATGTGCGTGACCGCTCAGGACAACCAATTTTCTGCATGACTTTCCACAGTCCGTCACGATTCACCGTGTCAAATGCTTTCGTTAGATCCATGAAGGTAGTGTATAGGTGAGTTCGCATCTCCTGACTCTTCTCTTGTAGCTGGCGGGCGGCAAAGATCATATTGGTTGTTCCACGGTGTCGGCGGAAGCCACATTGGCTTCTTGGGAGCAGGCCCTGCTCTAGGTGACCGTTAAGACGATTGAGAAGGATATGGGCGAAGATCTTCCTGGCGATGTTAAGCAACGAGATGCCTCTGTGATTATTACAGAGTTGCGGTTCCCCTTCCGTTTGTAG
The DNA here is from genome assembly GCA_017591395.1 of Schistocephalus solidus. NCBI lineage: Eukaryota > Metazoa > Platyhelminthes > Cestoda > Diphyllobothriidea > Diphyllobothriidae > Schistocephalus > Schistocephalus solidus. The sequence continues at coordinate 139,601 of WEDG01004058.1, read as the reverse complement.
AGATGGACGATGGTCGCGTCTTTGAACTCCTGAGGAACTTGTCCTTGGCGCCACATCTCCTGGAAGAGTGTTGTGAATTCTGCCATCAGCCGGGGCCCATCGTGCTTGTAGACTTCCGGTGGGATTGCGTCGGATCCCGGTGCTTTACCGCTGGAAATCTGCTGCCCAGCCCGGATGGTTTCTGGTAGGGAAGGCGGCATATCCAGGTCATTGTTCGTGTCCACTTGAGGGAGCCGGTCAATGGCAGCATCGGAGATGGCTGATGAGCAATTAAGGACACTTCTGAAGTACTCGACCCAGCGCTTTAAAATTTTGGATTTATCTGTCAGCAGTATTGTGCCGACAGGGCTGAGCAGCGGTGCGGACCCCTTGATACACGGGCCGTAAATGGCCTTGATGGCTTTGAAAAAGTTTTTCATTTCATTGCGGTCCGCACACCCCTGGATTTCCTCAGCCTTTTGGATTATCCAGGCATCCTTCATCTCCCGCAGCCGTTGTTGTACAAGGCGCCGGCATCTGAAAAAGGCTGCTTTGGAAGCGTCAGTCCGAAGGTCTATGTAGGCTTTGTGTAGTCCATTCTTCTCCGCGAGTAAGTTGCTGATGTCGGCGTCATTGTCGTCAAACCAGTCCTGGTGTCGACGGCGTGCGCGTCTGAGGACATCGAGGGCGGTGAAATGGATGACATTTCGCAGTTGACACCATCTGTCTCCACGGTAGCGTTATCATCTGGAGCATGCAGGTCCTCCAGTTTCTCGGTTATTTGGTTGCTGAAATAAAAACAGTGAGCAGGCATATTGAATAAAAGAGTATTTACCTTACATGGTGGCCTCTTACATTGGGGCCTTCGTCGAGGTTGCAGTCGGAGCCTCATCTGGGAGATGACGAGGCGGTGATCTGTCCAACCATCGGCATCGCGGATCGCCTTGGTTACCAGCACGTCCTGTCGATCTCGCCTCCGGACGAGAACATAGTCCAGCAGATGCCAGCGCCGCGACCGATGGTGGATCCACGTGGCCTTCTCCCGCGTCGGAAGGCGGAAGAAGGTGTTAGTCAGCAGGAGACGGTGTTCCGCACACGATCGCAGAAGAAGGAGGCCATTATCGTTACAGCTACCGAGACCGTGGGGACCCAGCACTCCCTCCCAGGCAGCGTGGTCCGTCCCGACGCGAACATTGAAGTCACCAAGGATAATTAACTTGTCCTCTTTCGGCATAGTCGCCAGCAAGGCGTGCAGGTCCTCGTAGAATTTGTCCTTCGCCGCATCAGATCTCGTCATTGGGGGGAGCGTAGGCGCTGATGATGGTGGCAAACTGGTCTCCCCGAAGAGGCAGGCGGAGGCTCATCAGGCGATCATTGATACCCTGCGGCAGACAGGGCAGACGTCCCACAATGTCGTTCCAGATGGCAAAGGCAACACCAGCGTTGCGTCGCTCTGCCTTTGGCCGGCCGCTCCAGAAGAATGTGTAGCCGGCACCCACCTCCTCCAGCTGACCCTGCTCAGAGAATCGGGTCTCGCTGAGAGCAACAATGTCCACCTTGTAGCGCGCCAGTTCCTGAGCGACTAGCGCCGTCCTTAGTTCCGGCCGGTTGCTCCTAGGATTGTCAAAAGGGAACGAACATTACAGGCTGCTAGTGTGAGTAGACTCACCCGAGCAGCCTGGAGAGTATGGCGAGTGGAATGGAGACAGGGGTATTGTTGTTTGTTGAGTTTTACGACCGCATATTTTGCGATCTGCGAGCTGCGGCCGGCTGCAGAAGACGTGATACCCAGCAGTTGTTTAGGGCACCTTTTCTAGCCCCATCCTCCGCTAGGAGGCAAGCAGTGCTGTCCCTAAATAGGGCTCCTCGGACATCCCAGACGGCTGTCGAACTCCACTATGGGTCACGGATTTGTTTTAGTGGGAGAACGACCCGAGTTAGCGTGGGTCGCCTAAAGGGTTGCTGTCGCCTCCACCGTAGGACTTTTTGAGAGGGGGAGGTGGGAAGTTCGGGAGTCAGACATACCGGGTGTGGAGGCACACACAACACCGGAGAACCTCACCTGGCTTAGCCCGCCGGTCGCGACGGTTGCCCGGGATGTGGCCGCTGGTAAGAACCCAACTTCGAGGAGCCACAGTTGAGAGTTGTGTACCAGTTAGAGGCGGCCACAGGAGCATTCACCACCTGTACGAGACAAATGGAGCGAGCAAGTGCTATCTGTGTGCTGCTACCCCTAACTAGTACCCCTACACCCCGGCTCAATGGTATAATGAAAAACTTAATGACCAAAACTCGTGGGTTCGAAGCTCGGGTGAGCCACACCTGCGCTTGACCATGACTGGCTAATAACGGCTTCTTATCCAGAAATTGCCATTCTGCTGCTTTCCTGTTTTGCGAGAGGAGGACATAAAACGAAACTGATCTGTCGGAAAAGCCAAGAATGTAAAACGGAGCACCTTAATCTAGAGAAGACTACTACAACCATGATTTTTTAACATTGTCTTTTGGGTAGAAATTAAAATAATCCATAACGAGCGTTGAGTCAGAAATATGAGCGTGAGCTCAAGATTCTTTAATGCGCAAAACATCTGAATCAAACTCAAAAACTACGTTTCTTAGCTCCGCCATCATTTTTACGACTGATCTCGTGCAGAGGTAAACTCTACTGATTTAAATTCCGAGACGCAGACTACGCTCATTATCATTTATAAGAAGGAAGGTTTGGTGGTGGAAAAAATTAAAACTGTAGAGAAGAAATAATAAACGAAAAGCAAAATTTATCCGATCTGTGGATCCTATTATTACGTTACTTAGGTTTATTGTACGGAAATGTATTTTAGAAGGATCCATGGGTGGGATATTTATTTATTGGAGTCGAATAAATGGGAGAAGGCTTAAAATAGGATTTTGATAGGTTGAGCCTAATATGGAGGAGACTTTAATTAGAAACTTGAATAAATTGTTTCTATAAAACTGTTAAGATAATAATTTGGCTAAAATATTTGGTGAGTTAGCCAAGCTGCTAGGTTGGGAAAATTGCTGACGAAATTGTTGGTGGAGAGGCACAATAAGGCACAATAAGGCACAAAATTGTTGGTGGAGAGGCACAATAAGGCACAATAAGCGGGTCCCAAAATAAATGCATAAACCCAAGATACTTAAAAGCTCACAGTAGGTTGTCTTGTTCACCTGAATTTAATCAGAAACACCGTGGACTATCGCCTTGTGTGCTACGGGATTGGCGTAGGGGGCTGGCGTAGGCTATTGTTACAGTTCGGATGCACCGTTTTGGAACCCAGTGTGCAACTACCCTCTTCTTTGTGCAGTCATGCATTCGGACGCGTTCAGTTAGGTTCAAGTACTAGTGGGGTCGCTGATGTTTGTAACACGGCATGTTGTGTGGGTAGGCCGTTTGGGTGCACCGTTTGGTGCAACTGCCCAATTTTGAGTGCAGTCATGCATTCGGACGCATTCAGTAAGGTTTCCAGTGCTGGTGAGATCGTTGATGTTTGTAACAGGGGCATGCTGTGGGGTAGGGTTGCTGCAGCTGTTGTTTTGGATTCCTGGTGGCGTGGGGGTTTGGGTGAATCCTTTGCAGGGATTTTTGGAAACGGGGGTGCAACTGGCTGTGTGCAGTCATGCATTCGGACGCATACAGTTAGGTTCAAGTGCTGGTGGGGTCACTGATGTTTGCAAGACGGGCGTGATTTGTGGGTAGGGTTAATGCAGCTGTTGTTTGGATTCCTGGTGGCGTGGGGGGTTAAGTGCATCCTTGCAGTAATTTATGGAACCGGGGTTGCAACTGCCCTCTGCTGTGTGCAGTCATGCATTCGGACGCATACAGTTAGTTTCAAGTGCTGGTGGGGTCGCTGATGTTTGTAACAGGGCACGCTCTGTGGGTAGGCCGTTTGGGGGCACCGTTTTGGAACCCGGGGTGCAACTGCCCACTTCTGAGTGCAGTCATGCCTTCGGACGCATTCAGTAAGGTTCAAGTGCTGGTGAAATCGTTGATGTTTGCAACACGGGCATGCTTTGTGGGTAGGGTTAATGCAGCTGTTGTTTGGATTCCTGGTGGCGTGGGGGGTTAGGTGAATCCTTTGCAGTGATTTATGGGTTTCATCTTCTTATGATTCCGACTGCTCTGGCGTTTTTATTTCGTTTACGCGTTAACAGCTGGTTTTCCCATGTTCATCGTGTAGTAAGCAGTTAATTTGCACCGTGGTCATGGCATACGTCCGTGTACGTTAGGTCGTTCGTTTGCTTTGCTCATCTATGTTGACTACTATATTTGTTTTGTGAGGCGTCGACACCAACCTTCCACGTGGAGAGTTAAGTGGGACAAATAGACTGGTTGGTATTCGTTTTAGGGTTCAGTCTTTCGATGGTTGGGTTTACGGATAAACCTCCTTATCCATTGAGGTCCGCGTGCTTTTGGCCCTTCTCGTTGTGCGATCAGAGTTTAAGGTCTTTTAATTTCTTTTTCCAGCAGTATGCTGGTTAATCTAGTAATAGGTGTCTTATTCCATCTAATTCGCTTGCTCGGGTTATATTGAATGCTGCGTAGTTATCTACGTCTGCCATATGAAGCCCCCTGGTTAGTTAGGTACCGTTTTCAGTCGATCATTTACTGTTTACGCGGAGTTTGGGATAGCGATCTGATCTACTCACAATTTTTACTAGCATGGATAATTTGTTGTTATTGTCTTAGTAGCGGTATTCCCGGCAGTACTAGATTTCTTAGTAGTATTAATTCTGGTGGTCTCTGTTGCAGGACCAGAAAACGTTGTGTGGATATAGTTGTAGCAATAGTAGTATTATAAGTAAGAGTACTTACTGTAGAATAGGCAGTATGTGTAGTATTTTTTAGTTGCAGTAGTACCGGTACAATAGTTGTAGTTGTTCTTCTGGTATTAGTCGTAGTAAAAGCAGTTGTATTATTAGTAATAGTACTAGTGGAAGTGGACGCCATATGATTGGTATTATTATTAGTAGCGAACGCAGTATTTGTAGTTCAATAGTAGTAGTAGTAGTAGTAGCAGTAGCTGTGGTAGTACAAGTAGTATTATTGGTAGTAGTAGTAGGAGTAGTCGTAGTAGTATTTGCAGTTGTATTAATGGTAGTAGTATTAGTAGTCTTAGTATTAGTTGTAATAGTAGTAGTAGTATTCATTGTTATAGTAGTAGTTCCTCAAGTAGTAGTATTAGTTGTCGTAGTAGAAGTAGTTGTAGTAGTATTAATAGAAGTAGTATAAGTAGTTGCTGTTTAGTAGTAGAAGTAGTAGTAGTAGTAGTAGTAGTGTTAGGAGTAATATCGATATTAATAATGATAGTTTTAGTTGACGCAGTAGTAATAATTGTAGTAGTTTTGGAAGTAGTAGTGGTAGTAGTAGTATTATTAGTTGTAGTAGTTGTTGTAATATTAGATGTTGTGCTATTAGCAGCAGTGGAGTTCTTTTTATTAGTAGTAAATTTTCTCGTTGTCGTAGACACAGTTTTAGTAGTTGTAGTAGTAGTAATAGTAGACGTAGTGTTCGTAGTATGATGGTCGTAGTTGTAGTAGTCGCCGTATTAGTAGTGATAGTCGTAGTCGTGGTAGTATAAAGACTAGTAGGACTAGTCATAGTATTAATAGTTTTTGTGGTACACGCACTTGTGACAGTCATAGTAGCAGTAGTATTAGTAGTAATATACACAGTGGTAGTAGTAGTTACAGTAGTAGTAGTAGTTGAGGTAGAAGTGGTTATAGCAGGAGTAGTAGTAGTAGCCGCAGTTGTAGTAATAGTTGTTCCAGTTGTAGTATTAGTATGATAGAGGTATTGGTTGCAATAGTAGTAGCAGTGGTAAATGCAGTGGCAGTAGTAGTAGTAGTAATAGTAGAAGTAGTAGTATTAGTATTCGTAGTAGTATTAGTTGTGGTAGTAGTAGTAGTAGTAGTAGCAGTGTTAGTAGTAGTAGTAATAGTAGTAGTATTATTAGTAGTAGTTAAGGTAGTAGTAGTAGTAGTGGTGGAAGTAGTTGTAGAAGTAGTAGTATTAGCAATGGTGGTATAAGTAGTAGTAGTAGTAGTATTAGACCTAGTCATAGTAGTCGTAGTAGTAGTATCAGTAATAGTAGTAGTAGTAGTAGTGGTAGTAGTAGTAGTATTTATATTAGTACAAGTGGTAGTGGTAGCATTAATAAGTGTGGTGGTTGTATTATAAGTAGTAGTAGTGGTAGTAGTATTAGCAGTTGTAGTAATAGTATTAGTAGAAGTAGTACAAGTAGTTATAGTAGTAGTTGTAATAGTTGTAGTAGTGTAAGTAGTAGTCGTTGTAGTAGTATTAGTAGTGGTGGAAGTAGTAGTAGTAGTAGTAATAGTAGTACAAGTAGTAGTGGTCGATGTAGTAGTAGTAGTAGTAGTAGTAGTAGTAGTAGTAGTATTAGTAGTATTAGAAGTGGTAGTAGAAGAAGTAATAGTAGGGGTAGTTGTAGTAGTAGTAGTACTGGTTGTAGAAGTAGTAGTAGTATTATTAGCCGTAGTAGTAGTAGTGGTCGTAGTAGTAGTAGAAGTAGTAGTAATGGTAGTAGTATTAGTTGTTTAACTAGTCGTAGTAGTAGTATATGAAGTTGTGGTAGTACTATAACTAGTAGTATTAATTGTCGTAGTAGAAGTTTGGTAGTAATATTATTAGTAGTAGTATAAATAGTATGAGTAGTAGTAGTTGTATACTGGTCGTAGTAGTAGCTGTTTTAATAGTAGTATTGGTAGTATTAGTAGTTGTAGTAGTAGTAGTAGTTGTAGTAGTAGTAGCAGAAGTAGTATTAGTAATAGTAGTAGTAGTAGCTATATTAGTGATAGAACTAGAAGTAGTAGTAGATTTTATAGTTGTACAAGTTGTAGTGGTTGCATTATTAGAGGTAGTGGTAGTAATAGTAGATGTGGAAGTATTATTTGAGGTAGAAATAGCAGTATTAATTTTAGTATAAGTAGTAGTAGTAGTTGTAGTGATGGATGTAGTAGTAGTATTAGTAGTAGTGGTGGTAGTACTCGTAGTAGAGTAGTAGTAGTAGTAGTAGTAGTAGTAGTAGTAGTAGTAGTAGTAGCAGTAGTAGTAGTAGTAGAAGTAGTAGTAGGAGTAGATGTAGTAGTAGTAGTTGTAGTAGTAGTATTAGTAGTTGTATTCATAGTAGTAGTAGTAGAAGTAGTAATAGTAGTAGTAGTAATAGTATTAGTTGGGTTAACGGTAAAAGTAGTAGTAGTTGTAGTAGAAGTAGTGGTAGTTTTAGTTGTTGTAGTAGTCGTAGTAGTTGTAGTAGTAGTAGTAGTAGTAGTAGTTGTAGTAGTAGTAGTAGTAGAAGTAGTAGTAGTAGTAGTAGTAGTAGTAGTAGAAGTAGTAGTAGTATTAGTAGGAGTAGATTTGTATTAGTCGTAGTTGTAGTAGTAGTATTATTGAAGTATTCGTAGTTGTATTAGAAGTAGTAATAGTAGTAGTAGTAATAGTAGTAGTAGTTGTAGTAGTAGTGGTATTAATTGTAGAAGTAGTAGTAGCGAACGCTAATAACGTTATCAATTTTAGAATTTTGATTACGGGTAGAACAGTTGTGATGAGCCTGGAAGCGGAACGAAATGAACCTAACCCAGTTTTTGGAGCTATATCACAATTAATTGTCCTGGTAGTCGAGTGTGACCCTAGTGTTTGCCAATCCTCACTAATAATTTCACGCTGTCTATTAAAGCCGTATTTATCCTTTGAGCGATTAACGCTTTCTTTGCTGTTATCAAGTGTGCGGTTTCACTTGAGTCAGAGATAATGTGATCAGGTGAAGAGTTAGGTGAAAACGACACTGCCAGAAATGTGGAGGGATGTTGGCTACCATGAGCTGGAGAGCGAACCTCCGTGACCAAGTTCGGATGTGAAGAATTCGCTGCAGGCTTTTGTTTGCTGATGCGGATAGAAGTTTGCGTTCCACTGGAGTTTTATACTAGCTAATAAAAAACTCGTGGTAAGAAAAAAAATGAAGCCTACTTCTATCGCCGAAAAGCGTTTGGTCAAAGCGTACGAGATGGAAGTCTTTGAGGTTCTGTGACATTAGAGTTAAAGCCACACGAGTGTATTGGACCCCAGTTCCGATAGAATTGTTTGAATGGACTGGAAACACTTTTCGCGCGAATCCCGGATGGTAGTGGAGTGATCGAATGTCGGTGAAGATGCCGGTGCCCCCTTCCACTCTCAAACGCTGACCCCCGTTCCCACGGTTACCGTCGCTGTGTATCGTATCGTTATCCCACGCTCAATGTCAGTATCCCCTCGTCACGACCCTGCAGTTTTCCACAGCGTTGCACTCCCCACCGGTTATCCAACGGACATGACGGAATCCCTCCCATTCCATACGGGACATATCTACATGTAACGCTCCCTTCCTTATTTTCTATTGTGCCCTTACATACATTTATATCCTTCTTATTAGTAGAATCCATTTCCTACATTTCTATCGTTTCTTCTAATGACCGTTGCCTTTGAGTGATCGGCATGTGCCTAGAGACCCTGTTCAGTACGCGCATCAACTAATAGCGTCTACATGCGCGTTACTCGCCCATGTGTGTGCCAACCTCGAAGCCTTCGGCCGCTACACGAGTACATTAAATGGAAGTTGACATCAAGAGGTTGTCAATTGTTAGGAACTTTTTTCAAAATAAAGTTGAACCTGCGTTTCTGCCTGTCATTGGTCGATGAAGCGTAAGAGTTTCTCGTTTAAATTTTTACTTCATAAAGAACACCAAGAATTGAGAAAAGTGAGCCATATTGAGATTGAAAGTTGCTAAAATTTCCTAGTGCATCAAGACCTTGTTTTTTATATTGACGGTTTTTTGCAGATGAGAAGCAAGCATGTTAGTCTTGTTCACATATTGACGAAAGGTTGCCTAAGATTTCATATTAGAAAAACACCGACTGCAGGTCTTTGTACAATTTCCCTTCTCGCATTCTCTTGTTCACCTGAATTCTTCTTTGCGCTTGTTTGAATGTGCTAACAAATAAACCTTACAGCGGACTTCGACTTTCGACGAGGCATAACATCGGTGCTTTATTAATTTTCACATCTGCTTCAGACGATTGCATCGGTCAATTTTTATTTTTTGATCGTACTCTGCCGGACTTGATCTCACCTGAGCAGGCTCTGTTAATAGTCCTATGTGCCGAACTTCCTAGAACTGCGATCTACAACAACTGACACCTGAGTGGGCTTCGTTTTTCGTGAGCTTGTATTAAACTTTTCCTTTGCAGCTTTTCCCGTCCTTTTTGTCGTTTGGGGGTTTAGATGCAAATCTTGCCGCTCAGCGTTAAGGTTTTCTTGTACATATTATTTATCTGTAGTTTTATTTGTTGTTTACACTACAGATTAAATACTAGTATCTATAGACCGAATATCAGAATTGTTACTTCTAAATTCGAGGTCTAAGAATAAAATATTTTTTTCGAAAAAAAAACATAACATAACATACTGAATAAAAAAATAAAACTTTGCTAATAAAATGTGCATTTGACGATGAGGCTGCGTGGAGTGTGATCTTTGACAAAAAAGTACTCCAATCGGTTGGTATGTTGGCGATAATCGCGGTTAATGCAGACGATTTATTGTTGAAGGTGGAATGGCTTTCATGATTTCTCACCGTTGGTTTATATAAGTGATAGGAACAAACTCTTATATGTATGGATACATTTGAACAGGCTTGAGGCCACGTATGGTAGAAAATGATGACACGTGTATATTTGCACTTGTTGACAAGACGACTACAACAATGATAAGTGCCACCGCACCTGGCTCAGATCCCACGGAGTGATAATGCCATAAAGGCCACATTAAGAAGAAGCCATTGCAACCTGACTCTCAGTCCACCAGTCAGCCACTCCACACAAAACACACATTGGGCTGACCACGCGGCCCGAGTTATCCCGACAGTTGGCAACCTTCCAAGCCACGGCTTTTAGTGCACCGTGATAGTTTCAAGCGCGTCAGATCGTTTATAGTGAGGAAAATACGCTGAGCTCTCGACCTCACTCTCTCCCCCACCCACACAATCAGACCACTGTCCGAGCTGGTTAGGTGTCTGATGCGGAAGCGGGCGCAGCTGCTGGTGACCTCGTCTACGTGTACTACGTACACGACCTGGCCCCCCCAAACACAAGCATCAGAAGTTCACACAACAGGGGGTTGAATGGCTTACACCTCACATGTGTGAGATAGCCAGAGGTCACGTTAAGAAGGAGCCATCGCAGCCTGACTCACAGACCACCAGTCAGCCACTCCACGCAACACAAATTGGACTAACTGCGAGGTCTGAGTGTAATTGTCAGTTGGCAACCTTCTAACCGCGGTGGTTAACATTACCGCACACTCTTCTCCTCCCCCACCTGAGCGCGGTCTCATGACACAGTCAAGAAGACCGGAGATGGGAAAGGGCGCAGGTGGCTGGTGTGGCCGGAGCCGCCCCTAAGCGTACCACCACACCTGGCTTGGATCCCACAGATTGGGAGTGCCATAAAGACCGCACGAAGAAGGAGCCATTGCAGCCTGACTCTCAGTCCGCCAGTCAGCCACTCCACACAAAACACACATTGGCCTGACTACGCGGTCCGAGTTCTCCCGTCAGTTGGCAACCTTCCAAGCTACGGCTTTTAGCGCAACGTGATAGTTTCAAGCGCGTCAGATTGTTTTTAGTGAGGAACATGCGCTGAGCTGTAGACCTCACTCTCTCCCCAACCCCCCACCATCAGACACTGTCCGAGCCGGTCAGTTGCCTGATGTGGGAGTGGGTGCATTGGCTGACGGATCAGCGTACCCGTCTTCGCGCGCCACAGCACGACCTGGACCCCTTAACGCACACAACAGGATTCACAAACTCAGGGGATATGGAGCAGCCATCGCCGTCTGACTCCCAGTCCACTGGTCAGCCACTCGACACACACAGCACATACACTGAGCCGACGGCGTGGTCTGTGGAAGCGTCAGATTGGCAGACTTCCCAGCCATGATATACTCTGGTAAATGGTGATTGTGAGGGTGCTGTCGATGCATTGGTGTAGGTAGTGTGCGCTGATATAGCTTATCCTCCGGTGGTTTACCGGAGGTTATCGTGGAGGCGCATGTGTCCTAATAGGCCCCTGCGGTGTGTAAATGTGCGGGAGCAGTAAGGGCAGTGAAGGCGGGCACGTCGACTGAATTTTGGAGCTCCAGGCACTGGTTCACCAGCCTCTGTGCGATGGATTCGCAGGTGACCGACCAGGCCGATACGATAGTTGAAGTTGCGGGCGCAGTGTGGGCAGAAGAAATCGGTAGAGGCTGGGGCGATGTCATTCATGGTAGTGGGGGTGGCAGTGGCGCTAAGAATGGCAGGAGCGGAGGGTGTGCATGGTGTATCGGGGTTGTCGGCATTGTGGTGTATTCCGCTGTCATGGATGCGCATGTGACCGAATAGGCCCATGCGATGAGTGAATGCGCGAGGACAGTGAGGGCAGTGGAGACGACGATCTCTGCTGTGTGATAGTGCTCCAGGCACTAGCTTACCGGTCTCTGTACGATGTATTCGCAAGTGACCGACCAGGCCGATGCGTGAGGTGAATGTGCGGTCACATTGAGTACAGCTAAGGAGAGATTCCCCATCGCTGATGGTGGTGTTGGTGGTAGTGAAGGCGAAGGCGGTGGTGGTTGCGGTGGTGGGGTAACAGGCGATGAGTAGATGGATGTGGTCTCTTTGATGGTGGGAGTAATGGAATTGATGCCAGGAGTGAGGGTGGGGGAGTCAGAAGGAGAGTTGGCATAATTTGACGTAAAAATTGGAATTGTCGGATAGTTGGTACATTGCGTCCGAAGATGTCCAACCAGGCTGATTCGCGCGCGGAAGATGCGTTGACAGCGCGGGCATGTTGGCAGGGCCTGGGCATTGGCGGTGTTGGTCCGGAGCGCTGATGACTTTCGTGCCGCTCTTTTGGCCTTGGCGGCGGCGATCCGGTTGGCCTCATAGATTTCTGCACCAGTCTTCGCGGATATTCTTTATGCCGGTCTATCCTGTGCGAGGTCCTCCCAGGTCGCCGGGTTTATCTGCAGTTGCTTCAGCTATTTCTTCAAAGTGTCCTTGTAGCGTCGTTTTTGACCCCCCTGCCGGCGAGAACCCGTAGCGACATCTCCGTAGAAAAGTCGTTTGGGTAGTCGCTCGTCGTCCATTCTTACCAGGTGGCCGCTCCATCGCAGTTGCACTTGTCTCAGCATAGCGTTGATGCTGAGGATTCCGGTCCGCTCCAGGACTACCGTGTCCGGGATCTTGTCTTGCCATCTCAGCTTCAGTATTCTGCGGAGGCAGCTGAGATGAAAGTGATTCAGCTTCCTGGCTTTGGTTTGAGTAGACGGTCCAGGTTTCCGCTCCGTAAAGGAGTGTCGTAAAGATGACGGCCTTGTACATCTTCAGTTTGCTGTTCAGGTGAATACCGTGGCGATTCCACATGGAGGCCTGCAGCCGGCCGAAGGCCTGACTAGCATTGAAGATACTTTGGGCAACCTCGTCATCGATTATCGTGTTGCGCGACATCATGCTTCCTAGATAAGCGAAGGTTTCAATGTTTTTGAGTTGAGCACCGTTGACATTGATTAGAGGAGCATTGTATTCCGCGCTGCGTGGTGGCTGGTGCATGACAACCGTTTTCGCTGTACTGATTGTTAATCTAAAATCGGTGCTGTTTTCGGTAAAGAGGTCCATGCTCCTTTGCATGTCCTCCTCCGTCACGGTATTAAGGGTGCAGTCGACCGCGAAGAGCAAGTCATGGACTGTAGTCGTAGACACGCGCGTTGGAGCCTGCATACGCCTTGCTGTAACTTTCCTGTCCCATCCATATGTAACTAGTTTAATCACGTAGTTCATTCTACCGATAATACTCAAGTTAAGTACAAAGCAACTGGCAGAGAAAGTGACAGAAAAATGATTGTTCGAATGCACATTATGCACAAAATAAAATGTTGGATTTTAGATATCATACTTGTATTTTCGTAGTTCGGCAAGCGGTTGGTGTTCTAATGTCACGGTTTACTTGAAGGTGAAACTTTCTATACGGTATCGGTTGGTTTTCTAAAACGATTTGCAGCCCATAAGGTAGGATGGTATTAAATTTACCGCATAAATGCACAGCTTCACGATTTTTTCGATGTCATTTCTCGTGCGTGTCCGAAGATCGTTTCGGACGCATAAAATGTCTACTTTGTTAAGCAATTTATTTTTTTCATCACCCAGGCCGAGAAGATAAGAATTCTAGTTTGATGTATAAGAAAAAGCTGGCTGAATATCTGTTGACGTAAGATAATGCATCCACTGAATATTACCTCAGCCAACAATGGTAACTGAAGTGCATATACGTTAGCGTTATTAGGCTTTGGATGGATACTATTTTTATCCTCATAAGGTCAAAGCGTGACGGCAGCCAAAACGACCGATATCCTTCTGACCACTTCTTGCCAGTGGCTCTATGAAATTCTCCACTCTAAGGTGGGCTGCCTCGTTGCGCTATTTTATCCATACAGTTGATCGGGCTAAAGCTTCCTCCTATAACCTCAACAATGTTCTTCATTTTTGCGATCTATCATGAAATTGCAAGTATTGCCCTAGGTTTTTGTGCAAAATATGTGCCACAGGCGGCATTCGAACCCGAGTATCGGTGTGAAGTAAGTTGCGATGTTATAAATAGACTATTGCTTGACGCCATACTCACTGATTTTTAATGATTCAATAAGCATTAACCGTACTATGAATGATGACAACTCTCGACATGCTTCTATAAAATACCCTCCCACCAAATGGGCCTCGAGTGTACTAAGTTTTCTGGATGTCAATTACGAAGATAAAGAATTTAAAATTAAGCTTCAAACTCATTTAAACAAATAAGGAGTTTGAGAAGGATATGTAGGGCCTAACGATGGAGGTAAAAAGTTGAATAAACGTCGTTGCCTTTTACACAAAGCGAATAAATTTGTGAAGTCAGAACTCGTGGAAGGCAAAACAACATACAGGGCTCAGCATAATCGTTAACCAGTTTCTACTACGGAAAAAGTACGACCGGCATGAAGCTCAGAAAAGAAACGTCCAAGAGCATCCGAAAAGTCAACATAAGCCAGAGCGTTAATATGAGCGGATAGAGTGTAAGCACAGTGTAAGCAAAAGTCTCACTTTTAAACGTTGTAACTGATCAAGGAGCATCATTAAGCCCAGAACCAGGCGTAAACTGTGTCCTAAATCCTGCCGAACGCAGAAGAGGAGGACAACCATAATATAATCCCTGAACATAACACAAAACCACACGGCTCTCGAGGGTATCGCAGCAAATGCATAGTCATCAAAGGCTGCCTTAATCGACTTCCGACAACCCAATGGTAAGAATAAACGAAGGCATTGGACTATTCCAACAATATCTCAAATCCCTTCTTAAGGGAAACGAGATGGTCACGGCTTTAAAGACCTTCGGATGGGCCGAATGTGGATTCAACCATCTTTACTGTAGTCAACACACGTGTTTCAACCCAGGTCCCATATTCATACTAACCATAATTCCTAAACTCGTCAGCGTTTATTTTTTGCCGCAGGGTCGTGCGACTGTTGATGTTTGCACTTCACGTTGCCCAGCATGCAATTGAGTCAGCAGGACTAGTTAGGTTATGAAACTCCAGACTTACAGTCCTCCCCATGAAGGTCCACTACTACTATTATCTGCGCAGTCAGCAACAAAGAAATCGCAATTTTAGTTGACATTAGATATTCCCTGTTGTCTGAATTTGCTCGATTAGGCACGTAACATGTGTCTGAACCTGCAGTTTCTCGTGCAAAACAGTACTTACATTGCAACGACCAAATTTCACTTCACTATTTACACACAAACAGTCCGTTGTGTACAACTTACCTGGCTCACGACGGCTTTAGCCCAGCTAGCGTTCTCTATTAGTTGTTGAGCCATAAAACGCTTGTTGATTTTGCTTCACAATGATAGGAAAAGCCGATATCGAAGGATCAAAAAGCCACGTCGCTGTCAATGCTTGGGGGCCAGAAACTCGTTATCCCTGTGGTTACTTCTGTCAGCTTTTGAATATCGGTGGATCAAAGCGGTCAATGGGCCACGCATTCATGGCCCAAAAGCATTTTACAACATGGCGGGTTGTGACTATGTGTGGGGCCACACGGTCTGCAATAATAAAGGAACCTAGTGCTCTTACTTTTTAAATTGAAAAAAATCTTTTGTTGTAGGTTCCACAGACTCGGCACAACTGGGCGCTTCACGCACCGTCAAGGCCGAATGGACGATGAAAAAATGCGGACTCGACTCATGCTTCCGTTATGCCTCACAGGGCGGTCTGCTACGTCTTCAACGATCGACCTCTGTTACTATAGTAAACCTAGTTCCCAGGTATCCATGTCATTGAGACACGCATTGGGTTGAAACAATATTCGGTAACTGTGAAACTAATAAAAATTCATTAGAACCTACGCCGGAGGAACTCAAGCTACTCTCCTACCGGCAGCTAGCGGTGACGAGGCATTTGGTTAGGGATTATGTATTATAATCAAGGCGTCAAAATTTCCGGCAGATGCTACGGCTTCATGAACTAATCCATGATGGGGGTCTGTGGATTCCCTGTCTGGCTGTTCTCGTCCACTTCGCTAAGCGCAGTCGTCTGGACTATGTGCTTTACTCTCGAGAGGCTGCATTGCGAGCAGCTGCTACAGTGCCAACTGCGTTCTCTGGCAGTTGAATAGCAGTTTATCCAGTACTTATGGGCTAAACGGTCCTTGCAAGCAAGGTGGACTCAAGGAACTACTGGAGGTCTTTATATGCTTCGGCAGACGGTTGCCCCTCATGCACTATTTACTAGCTGTGCCAATCATGGCTCTCCTCTCCCGTTCGAGTATTTCCGTGGCTTTTCTTACGAGGCATCCATCTCAGGGCGGGTTTCCTCTCCATCAAAGCTTGCAGGTACCGTAGGATTGGTTCTGAAGATGTTTTGTGTGGTCAGTGCGGTTGGCGTGGGACTTTTTTACATTCTCCAGTGCTGCCAGCTGGCGCATGAAGCCTGATCGTGGCAACAAAATCAGGTTATTAAATTGCTTGCGACACGGTTAATGAACGGAAACCGTGAAATTTTGCTTTAGCCCCATGTCCCCAAAGGCAACTCCTTTTGCAAACCGGATATTTAGTTTGTGCTGAGGATGGAGTGACGGTGGTTGCTATGGCTGTTGCAAGTGAGGAGCTCATGGATACAATCACGTCGATGGACGTTGTAGGCCTTCAGCCACCCGCGAACAAACAAAAATAAATCCAGAGTATCAAGCGTAGACAGTCCAAGAAGCTGAAGCCTGGCTTCACTGTGTTGCCAAAGCACCGCGAGATGAGATGTAGGGCACATGCTGAATTGGAAAGTCGGCTTGTTAACCATGGATCCTCCGAAGTAGCAAAGAATATTTATAGCGTACACTGTCCATCAGCTCGTCACCAGCAATCGCCACATCATCGTGGGTCCATTCTCCGGTTTTCGAGTGTCCGGCACTCAATCTCGTTGGACGCATTGCCTCGACACCCGCAACACAAAAGGAGAGGACAACACACAGCAATATCCGACAGTATGCATCGGTCAATGACCTCAGGCGACGGTCTTCAGCCGATGAACCGCTCAGAGCCAGCAAAATATGAGGGGCTGATTTCAGTGTCCACTGTTATTCCCTGTCTGCTCAATCCTATACTTACTCACCGGTGGTCTTGGCTCTGCCGTACTACCCACTTCCACTTTGGTTTCCAGGATCGGGATATGACGGCAGAGGCGACGTCTCTGCTCCACGGAATTTTACGACATGCGATCCCTGCTCTCAAATTCATCGCCATAGATGTGTTGGATGTTGCAAAATCCTTTGATTCCGTGAACTATGGTACGCTCTCGCGAGCGGACGATGCGTATGGAGCCCTATCTCTATTACTTAATCTCCCAACTTCCTCTTACTTTCGAACTGCCACCTATATTCTTTATGCCGAGGTCCAATGCCATCGCGGTGTCCGCCAAGGTGACCCCTTCTCCCCTCTTCGAATGTGCGCTCTCTGATGCTATCTCCTATTTTGATCGGCAGTAGGGCTTTGACCCGGCTGGGATGGCGGTGGATTCCACTGCGTATGCGGATGATCTCATCCTGTTCGCTGAATCACCTCACCGTTTGCAGCAGATATTGGATGGTTTGGCCAGTGGCCTTTCCCTTGCTGGTATGCTCCTTAACTCAAACCAAATGCACCTCTATGTTCAAGCGCTTGGAAAGGAGAATATTTCATGGCTCCGCCCGTGCGTTGTTTCCATCGGGGGAGTGCGTAGTGATCGCTTGGGCCAACGGACAACTTCAAATACTTGGGGGGTGCCCTTCTTACACCGTGGAAAGGTTAGTGGGTCACCGTTCTATCATTGCTGAGCAGCTGGATGAAATTTATTGATCACCTTTGAAGACGAGTGTAATGCAGTCCCCCGATTGATACGTCGCACAGACAGAAGCATGCACTCTTCCGATTTCCGAGAACTTGCAGGTAGAAAATGCACTTTACCGAGTGTGACTGGGTCAATCGGTCCTTGCCTCTAAGGAGGACGCTCAAAATTACAAGAGAATCACTTTCTAATACTCTGCGGACTCTCGTCCACTTGCCCATTTTGTGAAATATGCCTGTTACTGACTCCTCCCCTGTTCGGGTATTCCCATGGCAATACTTTGGAGTCACTTAAATTCAGGCGGGTGTCCTTTCCACGATATCACGCACGAATCGTAGGACAGGCTCTGTTGCTATACTGTGTTCGGGGGGCAGTGCGGCCGGTGGGTAACTCTTCCATATTCTCCAGTGCGGACAGGTTACGCACCAGGCCCTAGTCTGGAGACAAACAAGTCCTGAAATTACTTTCTTCTAAGCTTGTGGGTCGTGGACATAAAATCCTGTTGGATCCGCATATTTTCGAGGGCTAGACTTTCCGGAAACCTGATATGGCTGTGTGCGCCGAAAAGAACCTTTCGTTAGTGGACACAGCTGTCGCTGGTGAGGAGACTATCTATGTTTAGATGATTCGCCATTTCTGAACGGCCAAAATCCTGGGGAACATTCGAAAGATCCTTGAAGTTCCAGCTGACTTTCCCATCTCCATATTCTCCGCTCGTGGTGCATTGTTTCCATGAAGTGAAGCCAGACTCCGGGTTCGTCCTCCTCTACGGTTGTGAAAGCTGGGCAGTGTGCGTGGAAGGTGAGCGAAGACTCGAGGTATTTGCCTGAGGGTCCTCCTTCGAGTGAAGTACATGAACTACGTCTCAAACGAGGCAGTCCGCACTCGTGGTGAACCGCACCAAGAATAAGCTCGTGGAGAATTTTTCGGCAAGATGTGACGCTTCAGGCCACTCCCAAACTACTTTAAAGAATCCAAGGGCCGAGCGATCGTAAGACACTCCCCCTGATTAAAACATCACACGGGTGAAGGAATGTACTCTTCTCCTTACCAAGCGCTTGAACATAGAAGGAGGCGCATTTGGCCGAGGTTATGACCATACCGAAAAGGTAGAGGCCATTTGCCAGACCATCCAACCTCTGCTGCAAGCGGAGAGGCGATTCAGCGAGTATGACGAGGTCATCCGCATACGCGGTCAAATCCACCGTCGTCCCAGTCAGGTCAAAGCCCAGCTGCCGGTCAGAATAGGAGAAAGCTTCAGATAGGGCACAGATAAAAAAGAAGAACGGAGTCACGTTGGCATCGCACCTCAGTGCCCAAGGTAAAGGTAGTAGTACGGGAGTAAGATGAAGCTAGAAGATTAAGAAGTAAAGGTGGGGCTTCATTCGTCTTGACAGCTCGCAGGAGCGTACCATGATTCACGGAATCAAAGGCTGTGGCCACATCGAGCACAGCCACAGCAATGGATCTAGGAGCAGAGATTGCATGCCGTAATATTCCGTGAAGGAGAGACATCGCCTCTGCCGTCCCATCCCGCTTCTGAAAACCAAACCGGAAGCGGGTAGTAGGGCAGAGGCGAGACCATAGTTGAGAGAGAATATGATTTAGCAAGCGGGGGATAACATTGGACACCGCTATTGTAAGAAGTCCGAAGGGAGAATAGTGGGTCGTGATTCACCGGACCAGGGTCGTTTGACAGATACAGTGCTGCACGGGGAGGTGTCTGGTCGCCCGAATGATGTCCGGCTATGGCCCCGGTGACCATTACAGAAAATCCGTTACCAATAAGCCCTAAATTCCTGCGGCCGAGCCTTGCATCAGTTCAGATGGCACTGTGTCAGCTGCTCTTACAACAGTCGTTGACTGAAGTGCCTCCGACACACCACATCAGTAGAGTCTGTATCACGACACCTGCAAGAATTTGTGGAGATGAAACCCACCCGTAGTTGGATGTCTCGATGATAAAGTTATGTAAATAACCGTAGGCTGACATCGCAAACGAGATAGCTCTCTGGATAGGCATATAATGCAGATCGCCGAGTGTTCTTGGGTGGTCAGAACTGCAATTCGCTTGAATGCAGCCTCCACATCCGGTGGAAGGAGGGGGACAGTTGAGATAGGAACCGACTCAGTCACCGGCACAACTACAAAAGATAAACATCGGTGCATATGGAGCCGTAGCCCAACAGGACAGCATTTAGATCTAAAAGACGGAGACCCTGCTCTGGAGCGTTGGACAAGCCTGGAATATAGGTAGAGTGCGAGGAAGCCAGGTTTATTATTGTAGTGGAAGTCGAAGCTGCAGGGTGTAGTTCGCTGTGTGAGGCCTAATGCAAAGTGAGCCGAATGTTAATCGTGCTCCCAGTTCTGGCGGTTAAATAGATGGCTTGTTGCGCTTCTACTGCTTTCAACCTCAGGAAACGTGCAGCACAAGAATGCTTTTTGCAAATTTGGACGAAATAGCCTGCATGGTTGGTTTTCCTTGTTGCCGGCATGGCCTATTTTTCCCAGCAAGCCTGTTGTGAAGTTTGGAGCTTCTCAGCTACCATACTCTCCTCACAGTTACCCGGGGACTCTGCAGTACTGTTCCTAAATGACCTGTATATTTTTAAGCAGGCCAATTCTTCCCAATTGTCTCAGCTTTTTAAGTAATAAATTCTTCACAACCAAAAGCCTTTGTATCTGATGGACAACGTGCATTACTTGTTGAAGAGAGCTCAACCACCATTGTATACTGTCTAGCGAACGTGATTTTAAACTGTCGTGGAGGGCCAAATCCTTTACTGTCACGCGGTGAATGTCGTAAAATGAGTTTTGGTAAAGAGGTCCGACTTATTTCGCTATTCTCACGCTAACCGGCGTCTTTGGATGACAGACCCATACAATACTGCTAAAGATGGTTGTGGCTGATGAGTCTACAACTTCCATGCGTGACCTGTTCATTCACCCAATTAGCGACGAATGACCTAATCTGTTACCAGTATGGAGTGATATCCAGTGCTTTCGTGGTGTTTGCAATAATTTCTAACGTGGCCTGCTACTCTCCCAACTCAAGATCTGGACTTCACCAGATGACATAGTTCTTAAGGAAGCCGGGTCTACGAACTTATGTGTGCGATGTTCTGCCCAACCTAACGAAGTTGATAAATCGCTATTCTCACGCCAACCGGCGTCTTTGGATGGCAGACCCGATCAATACTGCTAAAGATGGTTGTGGCTGATGAGTCTACAACTTCCATGCGTGACCTGTTCATTCACCCAAATTGGATAAGGTTATAATGCCCTTAGGGTCCTCTGGCGACCTGGCCGCAAGTCGTGTCAACAAGCCACACCAGCCTTTGGTAGCCCAAACCATGGTTGTTGTCGCATCAGGATAGATGTGGAATTTCAGATTAATTAGCGATGAATGACCTAATCTGTTACGAGTATGGAGTGATATCCAGTGCTATCGTGGTGTTTGCGATGATTTCTAACGTGGCCTGCTACTCTCCCAACTCAAGATCTGGACTTCCCCAGATGACATAGTTCTTAAGGAAGCCGGGTCTACGAACTTATGTGTGCGAGGTTTCTGCCCAACCTAACGAAGTTGATAAATCGTATCGCGTGGTTGTTTGTTGCTAAAAACCTGTCGTGTATGCGTGTGAGCGATGTGACAAAAAATATTGGATTAGTGTAATTGTCTACCGTTGGGATAGGTTACTGTGCACGGTTTCCTCTTGCTGAGTGTTCTCCTTTAGGTCCTAATGGCCAGGTAGATCACTGTGTTGTGTACATTTAATATGCGTGTGGCGAGTGTAGGCCCGGCCTAGAGATAGTTGTGGCGGTGTTAGCGCATTGGATTGCCTGGTGATCGACGGGGCCTGTGCTGGGTTCGAGTATGCGGTCGCAATGGAAGCAAATGAGAGACGTCTCCTTATTTTTGTTAATTTCCTCATTAAAATGTCCGATTACAGTGCTACGATCCATGCTATGGCGTCCATGGGAACTGACACACTCCACGACCCTGGTTCAGAGAGGCAGGCAAAGAGTATACGAGCTGGACTACTGTATATGGAACGGAATCTTGATATTGGATGTTCGAATGTGCGAAAATTTCGGGATCAAGATACCCAAAGTCCGACGGTGCGCAGTCTTCAGTATCACTTGCACGTCTGCTGCCTGTCTGAAGTCCGAATTCCCGACTTAGGTGCAAGAGAAATAAAGATCCCGGGAGTAAACTCCCACTTCACCCTGTACCACAGTGGCACACGCGACTCGTCTGTTAACTAAGGTGTGGCTGTTGCCCTCTCGGAAAAACCAAACCACTCATTAATTGCTTGGGAACCAGGCAATGACCGAATGGCTTCGGCGCGACTGAAGGGTCACGTAACCAACATCTCTCTCGTCTCCGTGTACGCATCAACATCAGCTGCCGAACAGCGCAATAAAAAGGCCTTCTACTCGCAGCTGCAGGAGTTAGTGGAAGGCCTCCCTCACCGTTATCTGTTGATTGTGGCGGGGGGACTGGAATGATAGGACTGGACCCGGGGACTCGTCAAACAGTCACCTTGGCCGGTTTTGGCTTGGCTCTCGATGCGATAATGCTGAAAGAATCCTGAATTTTGTTGACCAGAGCCGACTGTTTTTCATGAACACGTGCTTTTAGCATGGCATCGAACACCTGCTGGCCTGTTATTCAAACGACGGTCATACCGCGACCCAGATAGACTATATCATAGTTGGTTTAAGGTTCCGCAGCTGCGTTTACGATAGTAGATGGATGCGTGGTGCTGAAACTGGTAACGCCCACGGCTCTTACCAAATTATTGTTCGCACACGCCTGAAAGTTCACCTCTTATCTGCACTCAAAATGCCACTTGCAAGACAACTTAATATCGCAAAAATCCGGCAACCCAGTACTGCCGAGGCCCTGAACACAGAAATCCGGTCCCGTTTTACGACCCCGAGGCGATAGAAAAGGCAGTGACCAATGGTCATCACTTAATACATCCGTCTATGTAGCAGCTGAGAAAATTCTCGGGTTCACCAGGCGGCTTCGCAGTGACTCCATCAGCGGAAGAACCATGCAGGTGTCTGTCCAGGCGGTTCAAGCCGGCGTCCGCAACGATACTTCCTTCTGTCAACTCCAGAAAATTTGAATATTAATCTCCTTAGAACGAGTGACACCTATGACAACCTCTGGCTTTCGCGAAAGTCGCTTCTTGTCATTAGTGATCGATTACGATAAAGGACACTCAAGTTTTCAACTGTAAGTGCTTGTTATTGAATTTTTTCGGTATCGTTTTTTGTCTAATCCAATAGTGAAGCCAACCATCTTTAATGTAGTCAACACTCGGGTGTCGACCCAGGTCCTATATTCATATTAACCATAATTCCTAAACTCGTCAGCGTTTGTTGTTTTTGCCGCAGGGTCATGCGACTGTTGATGTTTGCACTTCACGTTGCCCAGCATGCAATTGAATCAGCAGGACTAGTTAGGTTATGAAACTCCAGACTTACAGTCCTCCCCATGAAGGTCCACTACTACTATTATCTGCGCAGTCGGCAACGAAGAAATCGCAATTTTAGTTGATTCCAGACATTCCCTGTCGTCTGAATTTGCTCGATTAGGCACGTAACATGTGTCTGAACCTGCAGTTTCTCGTGCAAAACAGTACTTACATTGCAACGACCAAATTTCACTTCACTATTTACACACAAACAGTCCGTTGTGTACAAATTACCTGGCTCACGACGGCTTTAGCCCAGTTAGCGTTCTCTATTAGTTGTTGAGCCATAAAACTTTGTTGATTTTTGCTTCACAATGATAGGAAAAGCCGGCATCGAAGAATCAAAAGGCCACGTCGTTGTGAATGCTTGGTGACCAAAAGCTCGTTCTCCCCTGTGGTAACTTCTGTCAGCTATTGAATATTGGTGGATCAAAGCGGTTGGTAAGGCACACATTCACGGCCCAAAAGCATTATACAACAAAGCGGGCTGTGACTATGCGTGGGGCCAGATGGTTTGCAATAATAAAGAAACCTAGCGCTCTTACTTTTTAAATTTAAAAATTTTTTTGTGTTGTACTTTCCACAAACTCGGCACAACTGGGCACTTCATGCACCGTCAAGGCGGAATGGACGATGAACAAATGCGGACTCGACTCATGCTTCCATTATGCCTCACAGGGTGGTCTGCTAAATCTTCCATGATTGACCTCTGCTACTATAGTAAACCTAGTTCCCAGGTATCCGTGCCATTGAGACACGCATTGGGTTAAACAATATTTGGTGAATGTGGAAACTAATCAAAATTCATTAGTACCTATGCCGAATGAAAGCGTGCTACCCTCCTAGCGGCAGCTAGGGGTAACGAGGCATTTTGTTAGGGATTATGTATTATAATCAAGGCGTAATTTATGCAAATTTGGGGTACGTTTGTTCGACAAGAATTAACTGCAGATTCCCCTCGACGTCCATGACCCAATAGCGCTGGAGTTTTGTAGCGTAAGTTCTTTCTGGTACATGGTTCCTCGGTAAACTTGAACGGCTCAAAACTCGACTGCGTCGGTCCGTATAAACGTGGAGTAACCTTTCTGCCGATATCTCTTTTTACATGATCCTATGCCTGATAGGAACCATGTGAACCAGCGTTTAACTATAGCCACATCGTCATGGAACCTAAATTTTCAGAGGCTATCTGACAGGAATTGCCTGCTTTCGTGATGCTAGGTAACAGCAATCTTGAGCTCAGTTAAATAATTTGGTTATGAGGTTTTAGGTCGCCAGATTATTTCGATACTGTTGCAAGGTTTTGTTAGAACCCCATATCCCCGAGAGCTAGATCTTCTGTAAACCAGACATTGTTATCTATGCTTATGATGTTATTACGGTTTTTGAAGTAATCGTTGCTGGCATGGTTTACGGTGGTAAAGTCCGACGCTACTCAGCTGAGGAGATCGATGTTTATCTCCGGAGGATCCTTGCCGAACCAACGGATTTTCCCGTCATTTGTGTTCCCGCATCATTTTATCCTGTGATGCTATCGCTGTAGCGAGACTAACCTTCCTATTTTCTAACTTTGAGCTATACAACCTCTGTGTGGAAGTGATCGACAGTTTAGCTTTGATCTGGCAAGAGTTACGGTGGGGTCTACCATGATGATCCTTCAACCACCGGCCAGTAGGTCACCCAGTTGACCTAGGCATAGCAACTTTAATTCCGTGAATTATGATACGGTCTTGTGGGCTCCCACCGCACATGGAGCACCTACTGGTGACGTGGAACGGTTTCAATCGGAAGACTTTATTACGCTCGTTTGGGCCGACAGTCGCCTTCAAATAGTTTGGGGTGTCTTTCTTGTACCGCCGGAAGGTAACAGTAGGCCACCATTCGATCCTTCGAAATATGCTGGTGGAGATTAATAGAACACATCTTAAGCCGCAAGAGTGACTCAATCTGACGCGCCATGCTGGGCCAACAATCTTGCACGCACTAGTCTTGGGATCCGTTCACCAAAACACTTTGAAACGGCCTGATATCCAACTGCGACAGGCGGTCAAGAAGTGGCTTAAAATTCCGGCAGATGCAACGGCTAAAATAAATAAATAATAAATAAATTGTATATTTAAGGCCCAAAGGGCCCCATCATTACAAACTTAGTACCGTGGTTAAAATAAATACAAAGTGGATAATTGTTGCACTATGTGAGCATCCATATGAACAGCAGAAATGAGTATTACATATTCGATTCAAAACGATTTGCCATTTTTAAAACAAAAGTCAACAATGTTTGGCATATACGGTGAACTGGAAAAGAAGCAGTAAAAAAACTCCTAGGGTATAATCGGAGGCGAAGTTCGGCGAGCCAACAATTTTAAAACAAATAGGAGAAAAAACTGCTTCACTAAAAAATTAATAGCTAAATGCAACGGGATATTATTGTGATGTTACTGACAACGTATGAGAGTTTGGAACGCTCCTTGTCGGGTGAGAGATAATATAGCAGTCAGAGCTACTGTTTATAAACACCATTGGAGGTGAGAGAGGACGAACTCATCGTAGACAACATGGTCGAAACGAAGAGGGGACAGTAGAGGTCACGAGATCATCGTCAAGATGCAACCTTGCTGACTGCATAGTCCATCACCAAAGAGGCGAAACCATCAGAACCCACCTCGATCATCAACAGAACCTGGAGACTATCGTCAGGGTTGCAAATTCGGAGGAAAGTATCACGGTTGTCAAGAGTTGGCAATGCTAGTTTAAAAGGAGGGGAAGAAAAAGTGAATGCAAAGATTGACTGCAAAGGATGATGGAAATATAATTAGAGACCAATATAATATCAAGGAAGCTGCCTCAAATACCAGGAGGACCGTTTTCAACATACAAAAGTTGCGAGTTTGGGAAGGAAACAGACAATCAGGACTTTATATCTTCCGAAGTTAAATGTTTGCGTAATTTGGTTTTGAAAATAGCTAATGTAGACGACAAACTAATTTGCAGTGGAAGATTATTCCATATAAAAGCATATTTAGAGGCAAAAAACTGAGACCGGTTAGTTGTGGAGCTACGGGGTAGTGAAATGATCATGGAAGAATTACGAGTGGCATAGGGTCGATCTACCGGAGTGAGAGCGTTAATGCGTGGGAGATTTGGACTAGAGTTAACGCGAAACAGGAAGCAGAGACCGGCTTCGAGTCTTCTAAGCCACAGAAATTTAATGTTTGCTAACTGGCATCTATCCGTATAAGAGATACTGGGTCCAAGAAGAGAAAATAGTCTTCGAGTAAAAACCCTCTGAACTTTTTCAATCTTACTGCGGTCAGAGGCGTTCATCAGCCCAAAGAGGGGACAGCAGTATTCTAGGATATGAAGAACAAACATGCGGTATATGTTTAACTTTATTTCCGGAAGGAAGAAATTATGTGATTTCAAACCACATATCTGTGCAGCCTTTGCAGAAATTCGATCTGCATGAGGCCATGAACTAATCCGTGATGGTGGTCTGCGGATTCCCTGTCTGGCTGTTCTCGTCCCCTTCGCTAAGCGCAGTCTTCTGGACTCTGTGCTGTACTCTCGAGAGGCTTCATTGCGAGCAGCTGCTACAGTGCCAACTGCGTTCTCTGGCAATCGAATAGCAGTTTATCCAGTAAGAATGGGCGAAAAGGTCCGGGCAATCAATGTAGACGCAAGGAACTACTGGAGGTCTTCTTTATACGTGTCGGCAGATGGTCGCCCTCATGCAATTCACTAACAACCTAAGCCAACCATGGTTTTTCTCTCTTGTTCGAGTATTTCCGTGGCTTTCTTACAAGGCATCCATCTCAGGGCAGGTTTCCTCTCCATCAAAGCTCACAGTTCCCGTAGGACCAGTTCTAAGGATGTTTTGTGTGGATGTCAGTGCGGCTGGCGTGAGAAGTTTTACATTCCCCAGTGCTGCCAGTTGGTGCATGAGACCTGAATGTGGCGACATAATCTCGTGATGAAATTGCTTGCGAATCGGCTAATGAACGGAAACCGTAAATATTGCTTGAGCCCCATGTCCCCGAGAGCAACTCTTTTTGCAAACTGGATATTTAGTTTGTGCTAAGGATGGAGTGGCGGTGGTTGCTATGGCTGTTGCCCGTGAGAAGCTCATGGATACAATATATCCCGGTAAAGTTCGACGCAAATTAGCGAAGGAGGTTGAGGAGAGGCTTCAGAGGATCTTTGACAAACCCGCCAACACTCCTGCTTGAGGGGTGCTCGGGTGACCTCTTGCCACATATGGCGAAGCACTGAACGGAGGCCTACTCTACTCTCCTTACTTCTTCTTACTCTCGTACTACCACCTATCTTTTTCGACACCGAGTTTCGATGCCAGCATGGCGTCTGCTGTGCACTTCCTGACGTTATTTCCTATTCTGACCGGCAGGTGGGTTTTGACATGTCAGGAGTGATGGTGGATCCAATCACGTATGTGGATGACCTCGTCCTAGTTTCTGAATCACCTCATCGTTTGCAGCGGGGAGTTAGATGGTTTGGCTAATGGCCTTTTTCTTGCTGGTTAGGTCCTCAACTTCGCCAAATGAGCTTCCCTCTACGTTCAAGCGCTTGGTAAGGAGAAGATTGCATGCCTCCGTCCGTATGATGTCTTGATCCTGGGATAGTGTCTTGCGCTCGCTCGGGCCCCTACATATTCAAGTACTTGGGAGTGCCCTTCTCATACCATGGGAAGTTTTCAGTAGGCCACCGTCCTATCCTTGCTGAAATGTTGGATTAAATCTCTCGAGCACCGCTGAAGCCTCAGCAAAGAATCTCCCTCCTGAAGCGCCATTGCTTGCCGAAACGTCTACATGAGCTGACTCTTGATGCAGTCCACCGCAACACTTTAAAGCGGCTCAACACCCAAGTGCGGTCAAACTTGGGAGTTGGTTGAGGCTTCCGTCCGATACACCGACTGATTTCCTTCATGTGCCCGTTACTTATGGCGGGCTGGTGTGCACTGCCTGACGGTCCTTGTCCCTTTCCCGAAGCGCTATCGCCTGGATTTTGTGTTCGCTTCTACGAAGCCTGCGGTCCGAGCAGGTGTATGATGTCTACCTGCATGGAGCTGGTGGGTGTGAGGACAGGTGACCCTGCGCTGCAGACCCACGTGCTTTTGACGTGGCTCAGGGGACTTACACCTGCAGGCAGCCCCTCAGTTTTACTGGCTCTGAGTGGTTCAGCGGCTGTGGACCGTTGTCTGAGGTCACGTGCCGATGAAGACTGTTTGAGAGTGCTGCCAGTAGGTTTATGTCCCCTGTGTGACGCTCACGATCGTGAGTCTGCAGCGCAGGGTCATATGTTCTCACTTCCACCAGCTGCACGCATTTAAACATCATAGGCCTTCAGTGAGCCACTCATTACCATCAAGCACAAGTATGAGAGGTCAATCTTTGAAAGACCAAGAAGCCGCAGTCTGGGTTCAATTCGTAGGTGCAAAGCACCGCACGAGGAAGAAATGTTGGGCTCATAGATCGGGAAATTAGTTGTGTGGCCAAGAATCCTCCGTAGATTCTCCTGGACATTCCGCGGTGTTGTGCGACTCTCCTTCCGAGGGGGAAGTTGTCGGTACAATACAGAGGCTGCACAACAATAAGGCACTCAAAGCGGACGGTATTCCCACATAAATCTACAAGGCTTGTGTCAACACTCTGGCATTATGGCTCTATGTGTTGATTGAGCCAATAGGGAGAGACGAAAATGGTTCCAAATGAGTGGGGTTTGATATTCTCGTGCATGTCTTCAAGAAGGGGGATGACACATATTGTGAGAACTACCACGACATAAGTCTCATTGACGTTGATACGAAGGTCTTCACTAATGTCCTTCTGAAATGGTTTCAGTGTGTACGTTACTCTGGGAAGAGGCCCAACCAAGCCGGATTCCGAGACGAGCGTGGATGCGTGGACCAGATATTCGTGCTGAGGTGCATTCTAGAATTCCGCCATGGTTACCAGCAACCGAAGGCCGGCTTTTTGTTGACTTCACCGGTGCATTCGATTCCGTCCATTGTGAGTCCCTTTTACGAATAATGGAACTAGATGGTCTGCCAGCCAAAATCATTGCCATGCTCAAGGCCTGTGGTCTGTGGTTTCGCAGTTGAATGAGATCCCTACTTCGGTTGGCTTATCCATAAACACTGGGAAGATCAACATGTTTTCAAGCTGCATCCCTGACCAGGAGAAGGCGTCCCCCGGGTTTAATGGCTGTCAAATTGAAGAATTAGACAGTTTTAAATACATCGGGACGAGGATGCTGCCCAATGCACAGAGTAGGGATGACATTATCTCCCGAATCGACGCTGCTCGCCGGGTTTTCTTGATCCTTAGAAAGTTCCAACTGAGCCGACGCGATATCTTCCTCGCCACGAAGATCCATGTGTACCGTACATCTGTTCGGTTGGTCCTCCTTAACGGTTGTGAATGATGGGCTTTGCGCATGGAAAATGAACGAAGACTGGAGTTATTTGATCAGCAATGCCTGAGGACCATCCTTTGAGTGAAGTTCACCGATTTTGTCTCAGACGCGACAATTCACACTCGCTGTGACAGCATCGCGAGGATACATCGCGCCATCTGAAAAAGATGACTAAGGTGGCTTGAGTATGTCCTCCGTCACCCGCCTCACGAGCTCAGTCCGGCTCATATCTCTCTCCGGGGCCGTTGCACACTTGGGCACGTCGAAGAGGAGGTCAAACTAAAACCTAGCTTAAAATGGTTCGGCAAGACACGGGAGCGGTGCTTGAACCTTCGGTATTTGGCGTCCGTCGCTGGCGAAAAGAATCTATTAAGTTATCCATGTCTTTAGCTGCATATTGTCACGCATGGAGAGATAATATACGTGAAATCATCGAGACTGGCTAGATCAGGCTCGATCGCAGCCCCAGCATGTATAAGTTAAAATAAGTGACTGTTGTTCGGTCGTATTAGTCGCTTTCCCGAATACTAGATTTTCATCCACCACAATATTTGCTGAATACAATTAAACAAGGAAGGCTAGCTGGTTGTTACCCTCCTACTCCACCGTGAATTATGTGCCCGAAAATATTTTTGAGACGTTTTTTGATCCTGTTTGATGACGACGCAAAATTCATCCACATATTGGGCTTGAATTTCAATCCTTGGTGTCCGAAATACAGCTATTCTAACCGTTGTGTGACTGTATTCACATGAACCTGGCCATGGTGTTGTGAAGTTTGATATGATATCCGATTCTGGTATACGTGGCGGTACTAAATATTCACTAACGATACAGTTAGGCTTGTCACGGGGCCGGACAGATATAGTACTTTCCGGTCAGGTTTCATTCGGATGGAGTCAGCTTGTCCTGCTGAACCTACTCAGTCTAGTAATGTTACGTAAGATCTGTGACCCTAACCACATGCACCGAGCCATGGTGTGGTGGAATTCAACACGATATCCAATTGTGGTAGGAGCATGCCATCACTAACTCGTTTGTAGCTGACTTAATATTTTGTCAGGGAGAAGTGCGTATTTGAGCATATATCACACTGCGAGGTATTGAGTCCTATCCCAACCAAGAGCGGGTAAATGGCGGGCGTATCTATAACTCTCTAGCGAATCTTCCTGTGTATTGTTTTCTAATGCCTTCGCCAATATTCTAGCGCGCATCTGTGCTCTTGGTGCTCCGGGGATTATCTTTGTGTTCAGTGCCGTCTTCCTAGTTGAATCAGAGTGATGGCACACTACTTCCACGTGGTGCTCCTGGGCTTGCAGATGGCTCTTCGCTTTGAGTGTCGAATCTTTCTTCCTTCGACCGCGTTGTTGTTCAGTCTCTTGCATAAAATTGGGCAGGGTTTCTAAGGAGAATATCCAATAACTTAAGGAAACATTCCCAATCCTCATTTTTATTGCGTGAAAAAGTGGATTCCCAGTTTATACTGTCCAGTTTGGCCTTCATTTAATCCAAGTCACCACGCCAAATATTTCTTCTAAATCCTGTGGGCTGCTCAAGCATTGACAAGATGGAGTAGTTCCGGTGAAGTACAACGTAGACACTTCGACCTAGGAGAGGTAGACATTGCACCTCATTAACACCTTCTAGTGATTTTGAGAGAACCAGGTCCAGGCAGGTTGACTGCTGACCCTCACGCACACTCGTTGAAAATAAGATGTGCTGAGTGAGGAATGATGTGAGTGCCATTTCCAGTAAACTTCAGTCAAAGTTTTTTCTGAAACGCGTGCTTCTACGGAACTCCAGTCAATGAGAGGTGCATTAAAGTTGCTCATTATCAAGCCGTAAGGCTGAGCAGCAAATTCTTCTAGATCCTCTAACAGACGAGCGTCAGCCTGGGGGTCACTTCTCAGTGGTCGGTAGATGGTCAGAACTTCAAGGCAATGTGTCCAAGCACCACTATGTGGAGCCAAATAGTTTCGAAGCTGCATACAAACTGCTTAATTTTTCTGACACAAGAATTTCGCGTTTACCGTAGGTAATAACGCCTCCGTCCTGACGCACTCTTCTATCCGTTCGAAATAACTGAAATCCCGGAAGTGCTGATTCACAGTCATCTACGTGTTTGGTCAACCAGGTTTCTGTCAAAGAGATGATGTCATGGGAATGTTCGCAGGTGTGGATTTTTAATTCATTTGACTTGGACAGTATACTTTGTACATTAGTGTAAACCAATGTGAGTTTTATATATTTGGAAAGTTTTTATCTTGGTGCAGCGGGATCCTCCATTTACGGAATCGATTGTGCCCTCATTCTAATTGGTTCCGTCCAACGAAGTGGGGAATGATGTTGCGTTATCCGATCGTTGTAGATCACTAGGTTGGTCTCCTTCGGCTATTGGTTCCCTAATGGCGTCGGCGTTAGGGGATTGGCTGTCGTCATCCTTAAAACAATTGGTTGTTTCAACGGAAAAGTCATTTATTTTTGAACTACCTTGCCCTTGAAAAGAGCCAAATTGTGTTCACCACCTTTTAGTCTTCATTGTAATTCCAAGACGAATTCCCGGCGTTTCAGCTATTTTTGCTGGGAAAACGTCTGGTTAAAAACCCCTGTTTTATGCGAGTGAAACGGACTCCCTGACGCAATGGCTTTTCCGGAAACTGCTGAATCATTTAATGTAAAATAGTTACTCATTTGCTGAAAGTTGTATATATATATATATATATAAAGATAAGATAATCCTTGACATCTTACCATATTCCTTGGCAATAATGGTAAATTTGGATTAACTCTTAGTTTAAAAAAGTAATTTAAACTGTGAGATCAGTTGTAAATAAGATCGCTGAGTTTAGAACAGTAGCCTTTGAGCTTGATCCAGATGTGCTGTGCATAATTGAATCCTGGGCTCACTCCCTTATTTCTGACTCAACGCTTACTATAGATAATTTCAATTTGTACCGACAAGACCGCGCTGAAAAACGTAGCGGTGGTTGCCTCCTTTATATTAAGTCATCCTTTGTACATTTCTCTTTTCAGCTGGCCATTTCGTCCTTTTCTGGAAATGTATGCTTTGCTTCAGTCATTCTCCCTCACAATAAAAAGCGTTAATTGGCTGTGTCTATAATCCTCCGTGTTATTCTGGCAATGAAACCAAACTCTGTGAACTATTTTAAAAAGTTGCAGGCACTCAATTTGATGTCAAAATAATCGTAGGTGATTTCAATCTGCCAGACATTGACTGGCAGGCAAATTCCTCTCCGCCTAAACATCAGAAATTGGTTGATACTATTAACTTTTCAAACATGTCCCAACTGGTCAGATCAGTTACTAGAAATGACAACATTTTAGATTTAATTTTTACAAATGATGTGCACCCTCTCTTTATCAATTTTCATCATGATCTTTTCACAAGTGATCACGCAATAATTCACTGTTGTTTTCCAGTCCCCCTTCTTACGAAGCCTGAGGTTAAATGCATTAACCTGAACTTTGCTAATACAAACCATGAAATGATAAATAATTTCGTAAGCACTCTAGATTGGCATAGCATATTCGCAATCAACGATCCAAACTTTTTCCGTGAGCTATTGCAGAGCCTCACAGAACAAATCCAGGCTTTAATCCCGTTTAAGATTTTTAATTCAAATACAGCTTCTTATACTGTTCGGCATTTTCTCCAGAAAAGACTTACAAAATTACGAAAACAACTTAAAGATTCATCTAAAAGCTCTTTGTTAGTTCATTTAAGGATTGCACAAATATTTGAATTAGCATCGAAAATTAGGCTCGCGAGAGATAAGCGTAGGGAGTCTCGGGCAAAAAGTGATGGCAATTCATCCAAATCTGTTGCTCTTATCTTCCATGTTCGGTCATCGGCTAAGCGTCTAAATGTAATTCCGCCCTTACTCGACTGTAACAAAAATATTTGTATTCAAAAGGAAATAGCTCATCTAACAAATTCACATTCGGTTGGAACTGATAACATTCCGAACTCGCTTATTAAACAGGTAAGGGATTTTCCACCTTTACAAAGCAAGTTTTTCTCAGTATTTCTCGAAAATGGTTTCTTCCCCGATTACTGGAAAACTTCTATTATAATACCAGTTTTTAAATCTGGTTCCCACTCGGACATTCATAACTATCGCGGTGTTCATAAAACGCCCTCCCTTGCTAAACTCTTCGAAAAACTAATTGCAAAACAAATCACAGATTTTTGCATAAGCAATCAAATTATCAACTTATCCCAGCACGGCTTCTTACCAGACCGCTCTTGTGAAACCTGCCACATGTATTTTCTAAATCTACTAACCTCTCTTCGTAATGATCCTCTGTCTGTGATAGTTATCTATTTTGATCTTTGTAAGGCATTCGACAAAGTGCCTCATAAACGACTTCTAGCTAAACTAGAAGTTATAGGATTTCGTAGTCCCCTTACTGACTTTATTAGATCATACCTAAATGATCGAAAGCAAAAGGTTTTAGGAGGGTCCTCGTACTCAAGTGCTACCCTGATTGTTAGTGGTGTCCTTCAAGGTACCGTATTAGGTCCTTTGTTGTTCTTACTGTAAATAAATGATATTTCATCGATAGTTAAACATTCTCAATCTTTTATTTATGCTGATGAACTCAAATGCGTGCATTCTTTCTCTAACTCTACGACCGAACGGTGCCTAGAACAAATTCATTCAGACTTAGACGCTCTTTCAGACTGGAGCTCCACATGGCTAATGGAGTTCTCACCTACTAAGTGTCGCTACATGTGTTTTGGGCCTGTAAGGCTGCCGCAACCTCTTATTTTTGAAGGTTGCCCTATGATTGAATGTTCCTCCATCAAGGACTTTGGCACCAATAAATTAGATCTTTCACCTCATGCCCATAGAATTACGGCCGAAGCTGCTCAAATTTGCGGCTTTATTTCTTATAATTTCTACCTTCTTGAAATTAAATTAAGACTTTATCGTATGTTTGTACTTCCTATTCTTGAATTGTGCTGTCCTTTCTTCGGTTTAATGAACGAATTTAGCCGTTCAAAAATTGAAAATGTCCAAAGGCATTTCACAAAAAAACTCCTATTTCCGACTCTTTTTACTACTTCCTACTCAACAAGATGTCAGCTAATGAAACTAAAATTACTTTGGGTCAGGAGACTTGAAGCAGGCTTTTGTCTCCTTTTCCAACTAAATAATAGTTCAACTCTCCCCAAGCTTTCTGTCATTGCCCCCGTTAGTCTTCCTGATAACCTAAGAAATTCTGCGCTAATTATACCTCCCCCTGCATCCTCCACGTGTAAACGCTCTCTCTTCTTTGCTTCTAGGTATAGTTTTCTTTGGAATAACTTGCCAATTGAAATAAGGTAGTAAACTAGTCTATCTGCATTCAAGCGAAGACTGCACATTTATCTTAACACTGATTCTATTAACTTTTTATTTTCCTCATCTTTTCCCAGTAGCTTTCCCCATGACTCGGAGAAACGACCATCGGGAATTTAAATGACCATCTTGAAACTATATTTTCGCTACCTCGGGTCGCCCATGAACTATGATGTCTCCTTATATCACCTGTCATCCAAACAATAACGTCATTCGGACGTACACATTCGGTGGTCCACAGTATAAAATGCTACCATTTCTTTGGATACTTACCATCATAAGAATTCAATTCTGGATCCTAAGATGCTGAGGATTTAAGGTCATTGACGCATTTTCGTGAGATTTTGTTTCATACGCCTGAGTGATCAAGAACGAATCATCTCGACGTTTCATTATCTCATTGTAAAATACTACTACCGTATTACCTTACTCTACCACCTGACCATTTTTTCCTAAGCAGTTTTTTTTCTCCTACCTTCTATTAAAAAATGAAGGCTTATTGAACTCTGCCTCCATTTTATGGTAGGAGTTTTTATTCACTGCCTATTTTTTCTAGTTCAACATTAATTTTAAAACATCGCTAACTGTTGACATAGCAGGACAAGTTATGTATTTGTATATTTTATCTGCACACATTGTCATGACTTTATTTCGTTACTAATGTTTGCTTAGACAGTGCCTTGCCGGTGCTAACCAAATATAAATTCTAAATTCTAACTTCTAACAGTTTCTTAAAGGACCACCAGGGCAGGGAGTCCGTTCCATGCTCCAACGACACTCTGCGAAAATGCATTCCGATGGATGTCCGTGTGGACCAATTTCCTCTGCAGTTTAAAGAAGTGACCTTGCAGATATTCCGTCCCAGCCAATTCGAAGATGTCAGCAAATTCTAGGGCACACTCGCGGCCTCGGACAATCCGGTAGGTTTGGAGGAGATCACCGCGTAGTTGCCTGTATTTGAGAGAAAACAAATGAAGTTTTACTAGCCTGGCTTCGTAAGGCAGATGACTAAGATTCTTGACCATCTTCGTCGCCCTCGTCTGCACTCGTTCCAGCTGTAGATAATCCTTCTTAAACCATGGACTCCAGGCCTGGATGGCATATTCCAAGTGAGATCGAACAAATGTCCCGTAGGTTTTTCGGAATAGTTCCTTAGCAATATGTTCAAATCCACGTCCGAGCGCAAAGAAGACCTGTGTCACGCGTTTAGCTGCCTTTAAACACTGTGAATATTGTTAAAGTGTGGAGTTTATTATAACACCGAGGTCCTTCTGTTTCTTGACAATTAATAGGAGCTGCCCATTGAAAATTTATTGGTTGGATTCATCCTCCTCACTGGTCTTTCTGGTACGCAGTCTTATGACCACACAATTCCCAACGTTAAAATTTACGAGCCAATGAGTTGACCAGTTGCTAAGATGGTTGAGGTCCTCTTGAAGTGCGTGCCTATCGAAATCAGATCTGATGACGCTCCACAATTTAACATCGTCTGCAAACATGACGGCACTGCAACTCAGGTCGTTGACACAGTCGTTGATGTACACTAAGAAGAGTAACGGCCCTAATACCGAGCCTTGGGGGACACCACTTAGAACAGGAGTAGGTGTTGACTTCGAGGTATCGACGCACACAGTTTGCAATCTTCCTGTAAGCAAATATGCGATCCTTGTTAGCAGAATTCCGCTTATGCCAATTTCAGATAATTTATAAATGAGGCGTTTGTGTGGGACACTGTCAATTGCCTTCTTGAAATCAGTGTGTACGACGTCAACCCTACCACCTTCGTCCAATGCGTGTGTCCACTGCTCTGTGGAGAACAATAAACGGGAAAGACAGGAGTAATTCTGTCTGAAGCCATGCTCGAGCTCTGAGAGACATTGGTTTTCCTCAAGGAACTTCATGGTCGCCTTCTTAATTATTGATTCCATTATTTTACAGCAAATGGAGATACGGCTGGCAGACCGATAATTTTTGACATCAGATCGAGCCCCACTCTTGTATATGGGGTATATATTTGCTGCCTTCCATTCGGATGGCGGTTTCCCTGATTCGACTGACGAATTGAATATATGCGCTAGTGGTTTGGAGAGTTCGCCGGCCAGTTCTTTCAAGAACTTTACCGGTAAATGGTCCGGACCAGTTGACATCGCTTCTTTGCAGATTTCGCAGTTCTCGTTCCACAAGAGGTTGCGGCGAGAGTATATATCCAAGCATTGTACCGGCGTCTATTACAGCACTGTTTACGTGGTCAAGCTGAAGTTCCGGTTCTCTAGTGAATACCGAGGCAAAGAACCGATGCAAGTGTTCGGCTTTCCCGCCATTTTCAACGATTTCAACACCATTCCCATCCATAAGTACTGCTACTGGATCCTTGTTTTTTAATCGACTATTGATATAATGGAATAAAATTTTTAGTTTATATTTAGCCTGTTGAATAATTCTTGATTCATAGTTCTTCCTTGCCTGACGTATCATTTTGTTAACAGCATTTCTTTGATGATGAAATTCCTTGAGATGCTCTGCTGACTCTGTTTCACTGAATACCTTCCATTTTTTATTCTTCTTCCTTAACTGCCTGTTAAGTTCTCTTGTTTACAAGGCGGGGCGACCTGTCTATTTTCGTACCTTCACTGGACAATAGTGTTCAATCAGCTCGAGTGAAACTGTCTTCAATGATCGCCAGTCATCTTCTTGATTCCCTTTAAGCAAACAATCCCATTTCACGGACATCAGTTCTTTCCTCATCGCGTTAAAATCAGCCTTCCATATATTTCGCTTGCATTCCGTTCCATTCTGGCGCTGAGAATAAAGTGAGTTATCCCACATCAGCGTACTATGGTCACTTTTACCAAGGGGTGCAATAGAATACACTTCATCAATGTTAGAGAAGTCCTTCGTAAATACTAGGTCCAGGCAATTTTCTCTCTGGTTCTCTCTAAATCTCGTTGGTATGTTAAACTTTTGTACAAGAGGTTGGTAGAGAGTGAGATTCATTCGCTTGTGGCCGATGGAATTTGGTGCACCGTCAACTGTCAGATTTACCCAGTCTACTGTAGGTGCATTGAAATCTCCAGCAAAAAGCACTTCCTGGTGACGTGCTACTTCCTTTAGCAAATGGAGGAGGGACTCATCAGCTGCACTTGGAATGTTTGGTGGTCTGTAGATCGTCAAGAATTGTAGATTTTGTTAACAATCCTTTTCAATCTTTTATCCAGAGAAATTCATATTCAAGGAAGATGGCGTGCGCTCGTTAGACTGCCGCGATTTCTGTCCTAACGTATATGGCCACTCCACCACTCTATTTTCTCGGTCTCTTTGAATGAGTTGACAGTTGCAAAACTCTTGCGCTTTGAAGAGATGTCTGACCGTCGATTTTTATTTACTTTAGGAAATTGGCTGCAGTATTAGCCTTTGTAAGCATCCTGCTATAAAGTATCAGCTACTTATCCTGGTAAATGATACCGAATACACCGTAATCTAATATACAACAATGTTTTTGGCATAAAAACCTTGATCCTTTGTGGTTTCGCCGAATATAGAAGGCGCTTTTTACTGTTTAAACATGTAATCAGTCGTAAATTTAACCCGTTTACTAATCTGAAGCAGATTGATCACTCTCGACGCAAGAGTCACCACGTTGTCAACTTATTTCTTCCTCTGTCACGCACAGCTAGGTGTCGTATTTTTTTTCGACAAACGCCTTTGCAATGTGGAATAAGCTACACAGGAATATAAAAACCTATAGAACTATTCTCGGCCTAAGAGATTTATAACCAATTTTCTGAGTTCACAACATCTTTCACCAATTCTGTGTGCTGACACAGTCAAACCTATCTTCCGTCTTGACGGATTTCACGGTCTTTCAACCCGATGTTAGTTCTTTTCTCGTGGTCAGGGCACTGTGTGTGCAGCCCACAACGGCTGAATTCTCCTGTAGACAACAAGCAAACGTTGGCGGATGCACCCTTGTCTGGAACGGAATCCTGCTTCCTTGAAAAGGAATAGATACTAAAATTACACTGCACTTGCGCTAACTCTTCTCCGTTCCGAACTGCTGTACGATCGTCAGCTGTATTTTTCTCTAATATAAACCTAATTGAAGACAAGCACTGGTAACTATACTTTTTCAGGAGTTTTTAACTCCTATCCTGACCTTCCACTCGATAGTATTTGATATTGCCTCTACACTGGCATAATTTAAAATTAGTTATTTACGATGGTAGACCATGATTCATGATCATGATTCCGACAGTTTGCGCGAAGCTCAAACATACGGATAGCTTCCAAATCCGGGATTTAAAGCTGAACAATCGCTTAAATTTTTATTTTCGGATATATATTGTGAGATAAAAGGCAGAAGCCTTATTCCCTCAATACGGTAACTTAAATGGACTTTCTTCCTATGCTGTTATAGGGTGTTTTTGAATCTAAACTGCATTGTAGGCGTCTGAGCTAAGGGAAAGGAAAACAATCTTTACTAGTTTAATAGCCTCGCCAAGTTTGAGGCTTGTATTACTTATGCGTCGTGGGATAGAAATCAGGCCGAGTGTAGTAGAAATTACGTGTAACCGAACATTGGTAATCTAAATACTCCCTCAAATAAAACCCTCGTAGAAAGTTTCCTTTACATATAGAGTTGGCGTAAGAGGCTCCAACTGATTCACAATTTGTTAACGCTTTCTATTTGATTAATTTATTTATACGATTGTTTTTTTTGTTTTTGGTGTGTTCGTTTTTTCACAAATAAATATTTTTTGGTTTCATTGAACAATTCTCTTATTTTTATGGTTTATTGACATTGAAATGGCATTAATACTAACTATAAGCCTGCTTTTGTTTTACTCTGTAAATCAAGGATGTGGAATAAATAGTCTTCCAAATGTTTAACGCTCAACCCGAGTTAATGACTGTGGGCTGGTGCACTGTTTTTAGTGCCTGCTGACGGTCCTCCGAAATTATGTTGGTCTCTTTTTTTATAATTTTATGAAGGCTTTGTTCTGTGTAGGGCTTATAACGCGCCCTCTGGAGATGATAAGTAAGCTCATTGTGTCAAATAGAATTTATTTTTTTCCTAATTCAAGATTGGTTTTTTATGGATGATTCCAACCGCCTTATGAATTTTAATATTAATTTGTGGGCATTGCCCACCGAACATTAGGTCGGCATATTAATGCTATTATTATGCCGAAATATCCATCCGAACTTTATGGTGGCATATTGGTGCCCTCAATATACTGGACTATTCATGCGCATTTGCGGAAGCCTCCAGCACGTCGTGCGCCCCTTGATAACAATTTTGCAGCGTTTCACTCTTTAAATGCGCTTGATGACGCGTGTGCTGCTAGACTGCTCATCATACTCCCTAATTTTGCTCTCAACATAAACGTGTGTGTCTACAACCCAACAGACAAAGCAGGTTCGTCGAGGGTCAACAGCATGTCTACTTCCCCTCTCCCCTTTGTATTCACGAATCGCCATCTAAGTGCCTGTTGAGCTGTTGAGTTCATAGAAGGCGACACTGAGCGTTGAGATTCACAGTCAGAAGAATGATTGTTGACGAAAATGTTTGAGGAAACGACACTGTTGAACTCAAGGAGCCGTCAGTACGCTCAGGACGAAGTAGTCTATGTTCGGAGTCAGGAGAGTCACATCGTCCATTAATTTGTGGGTTTAGCAGTTGATGTTGCCGGGTTCTTGCTGCAGTGCTTCCTGGCTTAACTAGAGTAGACGGTCAGGTTTCCGTTCCATACACGAATGGGGATAAGACCGCGGCCTTGACGACTTCAAACAGAGACTTGCAGCTGGCCTTGGTGATCCGATGCGCATCTTCATCGTTGATTTGCTAAGGACGACTTATATGGCCCCCTCCATTTTTCGCTCATCCACGCACACAGCCCAGCATTCGCAACCGTAGAGGGTAATTAACCAGACGGATGCAGGGTTCACGCGAATCTTCGTGGCAATGAAGATGTCGCGTCGAATTCATAGACACTTTCGAAGGCTTGAGAAAAGACGGTGAGCAGCATCGATTCGAGGGATAATGCCGTCCTTACTCTGTTCATTCGGCCTCAGTCGCGCCCCGAGGTATTTGGGAATATTTACTTCCTCAAGCTGACAGTCATCAATCTCGTAAGTTGCCTTCTCCTGGCCAGGGATGCAATTTAAAAGCACTTTTGATATTCCCAGCGTTTATGGATACCGAAGCAATGATCTCATTCATCAGTGACACCACATACTATAGGTCACCAAAGCTTGAGGCTAGCAAGGCGATATCGTCAGCGATATCCTGGTGCAAACTGTACATCATCATCTTCTTGTAGGGCCTTC
Source organism: Schistocephalus solidus (assembly GCA_017591395.1). Taxonomy (NCBI): domain Eukaryota; kingdom Metazoa; phylum Platyhelminthes; class Cestoda; order Diphyllobothriidea; family Diphyllobothriidae; genus Schistocephalus; species Schistocephalus solidus. The sequence continues at coordinate 98,543 of WEDG01004058.1, read as the reverse complement.
CCGAAAGTACAGTCAACAGCGTAGTATAAGAAAAGGAGAGACGGGATAAAACCTCTTCGAACATCCAATGGTTTGAGAGAGATTCTTAGGGACCAGAACTCGCGCACTGGTAGAGCGTTAGTAGCCCTTGATCATGGAAATTATGTTTACCGGTACACCATCTAGCGCCATTATCCGCCACAATGACTCGCGATGGACGGAAATGCAGCGGCGATGTCAACAGACCAGACAGCCTGCGGTTGTTGGTAGTCATGGCGGAATTCAAGAATGTGCCTCAGTGTGAATATCTGGTCTGTAAATTCGCGTCCAGTTTGGGATCAGAGTTGGATGGACCTCGTCATAGAGTCACGCACGGCCTGTAATCACTTGATAAGGACAACATTGAAGGTGTTCATAGCATAAATGAGGTTTCTATCGCTGGAGTTGTTGAATTTTTTTTGTATCTCTCTTCCCGAAGATAGGCACAAGGATGCCCGAACCCTAGTCATTAGGAAAGATCTCATATTTTGACTCATGTTAAATCACTTCATGGAGCCAGAGCGCAGAAGCGTCGGCACCAAAGTTGTAGATATCAGCGAGAATACCGTCCTCGAGTGCCTTGTGGTTGTGCAGCTTCGGTGATTTCTTCCTCATCATTAAAAACTGCTGCAGCGCAGCTCGAGGTCTTGATGCGTCGATAGTCGAAGTTCAGAAGTTGCTAGAAGTGGCCACGCAGACGATCGACCTTGACTGAGGTGTCAGCAATAAAGCCCCCATTCACATTGCAAACGGAATCCTTCAGTGCAGAGAGCTTACCGATTTCTTGACGGATAATTGAGTAGAGTTTTCTAGTGTCACCAACGTTTGGGGCATGCTCCGTAGAGGTTGCTGTTTAAGATAAGTGTTTCTGTCGGTCATTCTTAGCCGAATTTGCTGCCACTTCCTGGAGTTAGTGAAAGAAATTAATGTTGGAGGACCTGGCTCATGCCTTCTGTTCTGACAAATGCAGTACTCTTCCGTCTATTCGGTCACTGCGGCTCGGTTGGGTAAATCATATAATTTTTTTCAGCTGCCTCATAAACTGTTTACCTCAGTGATGACCAATGCCTTCTCCGTCGGCACGGGTCGTAGAGCGGAACCGAAGTTCTGTGCTCGGGGCATAGGCGGTGCTGATGGTTGACATTTTACGACATCGAGGCGTCTTGCACGTGAAATTTTGCACGCAGCTTTTAGGTTAACATGCAGACGTGTGCGAAATCATTTTTGGCGTTATCATTTTTGGTACCACGAGTCGATCTCCTATCGTGAACTAGACTGTGGAACCTCTGAACCAAGTAGAATTTTATCGTTCTGAATGGCTTATATCTTTCGTTTGAATACCCAGGTCAGCAGATGTTTGTGGCGATGCTGGAAGCATGTGTTAGGAACAAATAGTCGGTTCTGATCAGCAAATTTTAACATTATTTCACCATTGTCTTATCGAAAGCCAAGTCCAAAGTGGCATTATTGAGGAAGGAAATGTCTCTGCGATTGCCATAGAGTTGTCGGTTTCCTTTGTGCTCGCATATGTGGACTATGGGCACGTCTTTGACCCCCTGAGAACCTGTCGATTACGTCATCGGAGCTTGTAAACGGCTCACCAAGTACGTTTCTGAAGTTATCGGCCCAACGCTTTATAATTTTAACTTTTCAGTGAGGCGTATTGTTCGGTTGAAACTGAGTAGTGGCGCAGTTCTTTTGTGCGAGGGCTGTAGACCGCTCTACTTGAGGTGAAGTAATTGTTAATTTCTTTACGGTGCCGGTAGCGTTGTATCTCTTCAGCCTTGCGATCCATCCAAACATTTTCCATCTGCCACAGTCGTTGGACCAGACATCGACATCGTCTGTCCCCTGGCTGGTGTAGGCCGTCTGTAGCCTATTCTTCTCGGACAGAAAATCGCAGATTTATTCTTCGTTGTCGTGGAACCACTCCTGCTGTTGGTGACGTCTGCAGCGAAGTGAACGACGTTTCGCACTTGACAACATTGTATCCCCACGGTGGCATTGCTTTTTAGTGTGCCGTCTTTCTTCCAGAGTATGAGTCAGTTGATTGTGGAAACCTATGTGGTGATTAGACACATTCAACAGAACAATATTTAACTTATCTCCTGTTCGCTTACCTTGTTGTCGCCTATGGGGTTTGATGTGCATTTTGATGTTGGAGATGATAAGGCTGTAGTCCGTTCCGCTGTGGGCATCGCAGACCGCCTTGGTCCTTAGCACGTCGTGGCGTTCTCGCCTCCGCAGGCGAACCTAGTCCAGCGGCTGCCAGTAACGCTAACGCGGGGGTGTATTGAGTTTGCCTTCTCCCGCGTCAGAGGGCGGAATAAGGTTTTGAGCAAGAAAAGGTTGTGTGTTAGACAAGTTTGTTGCAGGTACGGGCGTTGAAGTCACCGAGGACGCTACGCTATGGTCGCATGTAGGTCTTCATAGAACTTTTTCTTTACTTCGTTCGAGCTGGTCATTTAGGAGCACAGACGCTGAAGATGGTGGCGAATTTGGTTTCTTTTAGAAACAGGTGCGGATTCATCAGGTGGTTTTCGATGGCCTGCGGCAAACAGGGCAGTCGTTTCGTGATGTCGTTCTGGACGTAAAAGGCAACACCAAAAACATAAAACGACAACCTTACTTTTGCTGATGTACGTCGGTGAGAGCGCCCCGGGTCGAGAACTATTTGCTGTAGTCCATTTGGGAACTTCCTGATCATTTGTAAATGTATTCCAACAGGGTGATCATTAAAATGTTGGTAATAATTTGCAGTCGATTTAGCTCATCTGTTATTTGTTACTGATTATGTGTAGCTGTTAACGTTTTCTTTTTTATCCTTTTCAAGCTTCGCCGGATATTCTTACCCGGGCCAAAACAGAATTCAGGCCCAACAGGCGCAAGTCAATGAGGTAAGTGAAGGTACTCGCTTCACCTGCAGTGCTACCTTAGGTCGTTGACATCATGAAGGCGAACGTTTCTCGTGTCTTGGAACGAGATCAAAAATTGTCGGATTTGGATAGTAGGGCTGGTAAGTCCAATATTTACTCAAACTACGATTCTTATCGCACAGATGTGCTATTCAATTTTAACAGATTTTAACTATTCATTACAAAATACACAACCATCAAAGCCGTTTTTTCCTTCTCGAGCATTTTCAATCGTCATCCGCATGGGCGGAAAGGTGAGGCCGTAAAGGGTCAGACAAAGTTTTGGTTGTTTTATATCTAAGTTTTCCTTTCGATTGCAGTGATACCAATATCTTTATAGTTTGTAGGGGGTTTTGACAGATGTAAATTATTCATTTGACCAGTGGTGAAAAACTCAGCGGCCTCGGTGGGATTCGAGCCCACGACAACAAGGGGAGAGCTGTAGTACAGCCAACGCTCAAGCCACCTGAGCTACGTAACCCCACCGTGGGCCGTCAGTTTAATCACACTTGGATCAAGTTGCCAGCCCAGTCTACTGCAAAATATGGAATCCACCCAGTCTAATACAGTACGATTAAACTCACGGCTCCCGGCAGGGCCTCGTAGCTCAGGCGGCTAGAGTGTCGACTAAAACCCTCCTCTTGCTGTCGTGGGTTCGAATCCCATCGAGGCCACTGATTTTTTCATAATTAAGTCAATGGCATCTGTAAAGCTATACGTAGACATTGTTTTGATTTAGATTTCATAAGAGTAAAACTGTAACTGTAAATCGTGCAATGCGACAGCACTCACTTTTCGCACGAGATCAAAACACAGCATACAAAGTTTGACTGTTCACAGTTATAAAAGTCACTGGTTACGCGTTTTCACGAAATTCCTTTACAGGTTCTCATGTGAACTGAAGAATTTTTGAGAATTGGTGAACGACGTCTCCCCATGATCATTTTTCCTGTTTTTTCCCTTCTACCTAGACCAACTGCAAGTTCATTCCCGCCAATTCGAGGCCATTTCCCGTAGCGTTCAACGCAAGTACTTCTGGCGCAACATGAAGGTGCGTGTTACTTGCTCCATCCATCCTGTGCCTAATGTATCCACACATTTGCATCACGCAGCAGCCTGGTTGTTCTTTTGCGAATCCACCGCACCAAAGCCGGCAAAACAGTGAGAGGAACTCCAATCTTCGCCTGTCGCAGCGCGGCCGTATGGGCCCTCATTCAAATATCTGATAAAATCGTGCACTAAACACTATCATCACCCTTCGTCCTACCAGCCTGCTCTACACTACCTATCCCCTCCCCAGTATCATCCCAAGTTTTATGGTAACAAGCATTTGACCCACTTTACCATCGCCGGTATGGTGGACTCAGCGCCACATGTCAGAACATGCACGTTGCACGTGAGTGGGAAAGAGGCTATTAGTTTATCCTAGTACACGAGGTGGCGTACAGGTCATATTTGCCAGGAAGTAGTTGTGAACAGGGGCGCACGAACACTGGCGCAAGAGTTTTATTCGCCTGATGTTTCGGATATTAGCATTCCAATCCCTAATCAGAGACAGAATCAGACAAGGGCGGTGAGTTGCACCTGTGTTGTTGCAGTATATATAGGATAAAGTTGCTATGCGCCTGCGTGTCAGTCAAAATTAATGACCCCTGCATTCGTCGCAGATGGTGCGAAATTTGCACACGTTGGCGGAATGCCTAAGCCCGTCAGCCACTGCGTCCAATTTCATCACCATGGGGTTGACAGGCTGAGGATCGTTGCCGGTACTGAGGAATCCAATCTCACGAAAGACCAGCGCCTTTGTTTTTAATGTAAATCTGACGCGGTTTGAAATTATCACGATATGCCAAAAGTCGTGACTTGAAAGATTGCTGACTGACGCCTCGGTAAATGTGGCTGTTGGACTGAGGGTCTTGCTCAACGGCTCCTTTTTAACGCATCCTTTATGACACAATCGCTGATGTGAGACCCCTCGTGTAAACCAGGGTACAGGCTGTGGTGAACAGATCGTGTGTGGGGCACGCGTTTACGGGTGGTTTAGCTTTGTCAGCCGCTGTGCCCTAGCCTCAACGCCGATCGTCTTGAAATTTTATTACCATTGGAGCCAACCGAGTGAGGTAGATGTGGTGCAGGTAAGCTTCATGTAAGCTGACGTGGGTGCTATGTCCAATCCGTGGGGCACACTGTGGATGTCGTCGCTTGCGACATACTTGTACTTGTTACGGCTGCGATTTTGTCTGATCTGGCCGGCCTGGATGATGTCACGGATTGTGCATCTCCACGCTTGACGATCCGCGGCAGCAGACCTGGACAGCTCAATCTATTGTCTTCGCCAGGGATGGACGCCGAATACCGAAGGCCCAAGAACAACTTCCATGTCTTGACGAACTGTGTCAGAGCCAGGTTTTGAGCTGACCCCCCTCTTTGATGCTTCCAATTGGGTAGTGGGGCCGGACAAGGGCAGTAAAACTGAGTTCGTGGGGTTAATGACGGTTGAACTGTTATCGCGAAAATTGTATGCCGCCTTGCAGCACCTCACTGTCCTTATGCTGTTTGGTTATTTTACGTACATCAACCACTTAGACATCCACAAACTCACTCTTCCCTCTTAAATTGGGTACAGTTTGATTACTGGCATCCAAATACAGGTTCCAAATAAATACCCTTGGTGCAAGATACTTGTTTCGTCATAAACCCCGAAACCAAAGACAAGAACTGTATGTAAAAACAATGGAAACGTAAGCGGAAGCCGATGCCGGATTAGCAATCACTTTTAACTACGTGTGTAGCCTACCAGCATGAGGTAGAACGTTGTGCGATGGCGGGAATATGATTCTGACGCTTGCCGTCGCTCGATCGCCCCTCATTCTCCCCTCTCGAAGAACTAGATACGCAGATGTCATGAATTACACACAGAAAAAGTTACAAAGATTATTATTTGGTTTACTATATGCTTTCAGGCCACACGCGAGATATGTGGTAATAATCTTTTCACAAAACATAGTACGCGCCCTATTCTTCAGGCCCCTTTGGTCCGAGAGCTTCTGTTCCTGCTTGAACAAATGCACCTTAAAAAGCGACAGTCCGACTATCGATTCCTGCGAGGTCCACCATGTGTCCCACAGTAGGGCCGGTGTAGACTCGGTGAATTAGTTTATACTGATAGCAAACTGTCACAGAATCCAACACGCTCTCACCTCCCGTCCCTCCTGGATCCGGTGTAAAGACGGAGTCGGTGTGATCGGGTGCAGGTGGCTTACACAGCGTGAACCCGCACCTAGGCGTGCGACCGCACCCCTTTTGTCTACACGTAAAGGGTCAGAATTCCATACAATTAGGGGGATGGGCGTCTTGCGTTCCAACCGGGTGAGATTGGGAGGGAGCCATTGCAGCCTGATTCTCAGTCCTGTACTACTTATACTGTACGGATGGATGGCTTGCGACGATTTTGCAGCTATTGCCGGCTGTCTCACTTGAGGTGAAGTCGGTGTCCTTCGCTCGAAGGATCGTCCTCAAGCAGTGATGATCAACTGCCTCCAGTTTTTGCTCATCTTCTACGCGTATAGCCCAGCATTGACAACCACAGAGAAAAGCGAACCGCACGGTACACGCTAATCTTCATGGCGATGGAGGTGTCGTGTCGGATCCATAGACACTGTCTAAGGCTTGAGAAAACCCGTCGATCAGCATCAATTCGCGAGACAATGTCGTCCTTACTCTTTCCATCTGACAGCAGCCTCGCTCCGAGGTATTTGAACTATCTACTTTCTCAAGCTGACAGTCATCTCTAGACGAGACTAGGATCAAGTTATCCCGTCTGTTGGCAGCCTTCCAAACCACTGCCATCAGCGCACCATGATAGATTTGACACTTCGAGAATTTTTTTAGTGAGAAAAATGCGCCACAACGGTTGATCTCTCTCTCTTCCTTTTCCCGTGCACCAATCGATTGTCGGAGCCTGTCAACTAACGGCCGCTAAGATTCGGGGGTGATTGACAGAACTTAAAACAGCCCGTCTACGCGTGCCACACACACGACTTACCTCACCAAGATTTCACATAAAGAATTTGGACCACTCGGATCCCAAATTGAGCAGAGGATTCACATGGAGGAGCCGAACAACACACCTCTCGCTTTCGCGAGTGGTGTCTAGTTCGTGCGTGGGCTGTGTGATGTCGTACGTTTTTATGGGGAAAGGTGTGGTGATGTGGTTTACCGCAATTTTTGCCTGAAGGCGCATGTGACCGAGTAGGCCCACATTGTGAATGTGCGTGTAAAGTTTGGACAGTGAAGACGGATGCGTTGAGTGTATGTCAAAGCTTCTGGCGCTGATTCGCCGGTCACAATGCGGTGAATTCGCAAGTGACCGACCAGACCGATGCGTGAGATCAACGTGCGATCGCAATGAGGACATGTTGGGATAGTGTCCTCAGTGCTTCTGCTGCCGATGGTGTTGGTGCTCGTGGTGATGATGTTTGATGGGGTCTTGGGCCTGTTCTCACCTGTGGCGGGAGTAGGAGAGGTGGTAGTCGTCGTGTTTGCAGATAATGGGTTTGTCAGTGGTCGATTGTTGTGAGGAGTGTGGTCGCTTGTTGTGGGGGTGGTCGTCGTGGTAGACGCTGTGGGGGTTATTGCAGGGGTGATAGTGGTCATGTTTGTGGGGACTACGAGTATGGTTGTTGGGTAATTGTTGATTTGCGCCCGGAGATATCCGACGAGTCCGATCCGTGCGCAGAATGTTCGCTGAGGGCCTGGACATGTTGGAAGGGGTTGGATGTTCGCTATGTGGGTTAGAGGCGCTCGAGACTTCTGGGTCGTTCTTTGGACTATGGCAACTGCGATACGTTCGGTTTCGCAGATTTCTGCTCTCCTCCAGGCCGGTCGATCTTGAGAAAGATCTCCATGTTGATTTTTTTACGTGCTTGAAAGGGGTCTTCAGGGTTCCCTTTAAACGCTGTTTTATTCCTTCTTATCGATGAACACCTCCCTTGCGATATTGTCGATAAAAAGTGTGTTCCCCCACTGATGCTGATTGGTGCATGATCATCCTTTGTCAGTGTTGATGGTCAGCCCGAAGTTGGCACATCCGGAGATGAAAAGGCCAATTATATAACTGCTTCTGTCGTCGCACAGTCTGCCACGAAGGTGAGATCGTACACAGAAGTGTTTTTGTCCCCGTAGATGCTGGTATTGAGAAGCTGGCCGTCAGTCATGTAGACGATGCGGATCCCAGGGTGCTCATCATCGTGGCAAAGAATATGAAACTGACAGGTATGGTAGCGAATACCCAGACCTGCTCGACTCCAGTGGTCACTGTGAATGTTTGTGAGGCTGTTCCATCGTCTGTGATGCGCGTTATCATCTCATTGAACTGACGGTTCATGTGCGTTAATCGCTGAACTTTGCATGCCGTCCCACAGTCTATCGCGCATCACAGTGTTGAAAGCTTTCTTCAGGTCCTCGGAAGTAGTTTAGACATTGGTCCGCATATCCCGGCATTTTTGTGGTTTCGAGCCGCGAAGATCATGTCGGTGGTGCCGTGGTGTCGCCGGGAAAAGTCTGTGTTCTAGGTTGTCTAGAGTTGCTGCTCATTAGAATGTTTTGACCGTGAGTCGTATTTAAATCTGCTAGCCATGGTCAGCGCGCAGATGACATGAGCCCAGAATTTGTTTTGGGGCAAATTTTCTAGCCTCGTTCCTCGCTAAGCTGTGCTGTTCATAAACAAATGGGGGCTTAGACATTCCAGATTGCATGTCGCTTTCTCTGTGGGACTTTTTGGATTGGAAGGGAGGATGGGGGTGTGACGGGAAGGGAAGGCGAGCAGAATTATCGGGCGTAGGACACACAACAACGGAAACTTTGTTTGGTTTTACTCGCCGGTCGAGGCGGTTATCGGGCTGTGGCCATTAAGCAGAGACGCCGGGGAGCCCCCGATGAGAATTGGATGCCAGGTAATTGCCGCAAGAGACATTTAGCACCCACATGGGGCACGTGGTGCGACCTACTCCTTCCTACACACTGTCCACTAACTAGACACCCCCTACACCCCATCTTGAAACGTACTTTGCCATCAGAGGTAAGAAAACGCCGCCCTCGAGCCCAGTTAACCGAGAACCCTAACGTCCACGGTGGTAGGCCAATTTCCTCTTTTGTAATTTCTCTGCGTTGCTCCAGGCCTTCAAACCGACACACTCCCGAAGGATGGTATTCTGTTTTTAAAATACGTCAAGTGAATTTTATTGATCTTAATTTTGCTAAAATTTTAGCAATGCTTTGATATGGACTGTTAGTGTGGTTTCTATTATATGCCTGTTTTAGATGTGGGCCATCCTCGCCTTCGTTGTGGTCATCATCGTCATTGTCATAATAAGTAAGTTGTGGTTTCTCGATCACATCCTGGATCATCCACCTTACCTTGTCGGACACTCTCTTTAAACATCTTTCCGTAAAGAGGTGGGTTCTTCATGCTCGGGTATATGTGGCAAGTTCAAGGACAGCTATTATCACTTGCTATTTTGCCCTATTGTGGTTTTTTACAATTCACTCTTTTAGCAACTATATTTAGAAGTCAAGTTTTTGCCAATGTTTGGCATCTCGAGTAGACGAAGACCTAACACTGCGTCAACCATTGCTTCTGATCCCATCCGCAGTTGCTTTGACTCGCACGACGCCCCAACCGTCGTGACTTGGAAGGTTGCCAGTTGAGAGGAAATAAGTAGCTTCTGGGGCTCAGGCAGCGGGAGATCTGAGCCCCCTCACTATCGGTGCCTCGACTTTCAATGCGCATCTATACCTGTGTGCGCAGATTCCGGTGATGATGCAGTGTCGTCTGGCTCTATTCGCGGTTCCCGTCACTGTGCTCTGACGACTAACTGGGTTACTTTTGCCCCTGGCCGACCCCTACTGGCAGCTTTTTAGGCGCCCATTAAGACATTCCAACAGGGGGTTTTTACTATGCCCGGGCCACCAAAAAGTTAGCAACTTTTGTATGCAACGAGTCCTGAGCTTTGCATTTCACCCTGTCTCATGGAGCGGTTACGTGTGTACTGCTATACTCCTGGGTATGGGTAACCGTAGGTTATGTACAACACCAAGAAAACCAGAAACCCCGGGCTTACATAATACGAGTGGGGCATTACAGCGGATAATATAAGGTGTATACGGTCCTTGAAACATGTGTTGTTCTTTCTGCTCTTTGCATTTTATGAAGTCGATAGTGCGCAACTTTTATAAAGGCTTGAAAAATGTGATAGCCATAGCGGATAGCGGCTTGAAAGTCCTGGGATGACTTAATTGTCGGTTTCACCTGCACAGACTTCGGAAGAATCCTAGTGATTCGACATCGGTGTAAAAGGGATACTTGTTCTCGAGTGAAACATTTCGCGAATTGCACACTTTTCCATCGTCGAGCATAAAGCGAAACACGAGTCTGGGGTGTCCGGCTTTCTTGGTGCTGCCCGTAACCTACCGTTACCAAAGTATGTAATCGTTCAGTATTAAAAACATCTTGAAGCCGCCCGTTGAAAAGCCACTTGTTACACCTCTCCTTCACAAATAATTCACTACTTAACAGAACTTACGGTAAGGACAGGGAAAATGGGAATAACAACCGTTTTGGGCTCTTTTACCCGCCTTTCAATCAGCCATATCGCCCGCCAACCTCTGCGTCTCACACCACACGCTTACTGCGCAAGCCCTCGACAGATAAGGTCTTACCTATGAATCAGGTCAAATTAACACAAATCAGTCGTTGTACGAGTCGTCGGTCTATTTTGTTTTCTAGAGCCAAAAGACCCCAGATCTGGTGGTGCGGATCACGAAATGGTGACCATCTACCAGGCCGCAAAGCGACCAAACAAGCTAAAGGTTTAAGAGATAGAAAACAAATAAATACATGGTTATGAGTCTATCCAGGACCTTTTCTTTTTATCCTTCTATCGAGGTCGTCGCTATAGAGCCCCAGAGCTCCTTAACGTTTTCCATACGAACCATTTAATGTGGAGATCAAGCCCATGCGGTGTAAAACGCGTAGCTTATAAAACAGCTAGGGGGGGGGCGAAGATCTGGATTTACTGACACAGATTATGACTCTTATCGTGATTTTGGTGATGATGGCACTACTGCCGTAGTAAAACCTGGGATGTTTCTAGTAGGGATAATACTGTTCCTTTGGTTTCCGCGGACACGGACCGCTACCAGTAGTATCGTACCATTTATAAGTGAGCTCCCTGGATCTTCGAATCAGAATCTTATTCTTTTGACTCCTTGTTAAAAACGTAATCGCCGTCCATGTGTAAACAGGGCGCCTGTAGTCTTGTGGATCACTTTGCAGTAAAGTCGTGTACGACATTTAATGTCCTGGGGTTTGCACTTACTGGCAGCAGAATAGCTAAGATGGATTCAACTACCAAATATCTATAGTATTTTTTGCAAATGCGACCAAGTATTCCTCATCTTGAGATGACGCTGTCAACATAGTCTCTTGTTACTTATAAAGGCTGTGAAAACAGTGCATTCTGCAGCTGTACGTCTGGTGAGGAGAACGTATCCCTCCTAAAGCTGACACCTTGAAGTGGACAGTTTGGAAATTTCTTAAGGTCAGACATCTTTTAAATTAACATACTAGGGCCGGATCCGTTCTATTCTACGCTGCTGGGGGTATTTAATTACATTTGAAAAGTCCCTATGAACTCTTTTTGTCTTGCTTGCCAAAGCGATCCCTGTGCACTAATCATCCCTCCGGTTTGTCCTCTATGACCACAAATTCTGGTCTTATCATGTAAAAGACGGCGATAAACTAGAGGTTTACGATCGTCACCTAAGAAATGTGCGTGTGTCACTTCTACCCGATATGACACCATTGCGAGGATTTTTCAAGCCATCCAATAGTGGTAACTGTAGTATTTTGGATGCATTCTCCGTCGTTCGTTCATGTGTCTGGCTGAAGGAGTTTTCGATCCGGATCTCCCGCACTGAAAGCCCTGCTAACTATTAATTGCGCGAGTCCGTCACCCTAATTTTGTCTATGTGGGAGTTAATCATGCTCCACGAATAATGCCGGTACGCGGTCGAAGTTGCAAGTGCAGTGAGCGGTTCGTACGCCCTTTTTGTGTACCGGGGTGTTTTTTTCCTCATATTCGTCCCCACGCGGGCAAACAGAATGTGGCATCGAAGCGTCTAGTTTAAAGTCCTTCGAGATCGTATTGTGACCAGATAACCGTCCGTTGATCCTGCCCCCTTTTTTTACATCTGACTTTTTTGTTGGCCTGCATCTATACTTGAACTGCTGCATCGACGTGGTCTGTTGTTAATCTTGCTGGCCATTCAGTGCACTCATCAGAGATTAGTTCCTCAGCCAGCGGACATCGCCTTACCTCACGCAGCCCCTTTTCTCTTTTTTTTTAACTCTCTCTGCACTTAGTCGCAGCCACCGCTGGTTCCTCCAAGTAAGCACAATCCCGGGGCCTCCGTTTTCCCTCGCGCGCGTTCAGGCGATTGACCTTTTTGTGCTTTCACACGTTCTACTTGGCTTTGACTTTGCATAACTACACTTGTAAAAATTACAAACCCATTGCGCAAAATTGTTCTTTCTTTGCCTTGTTCACTTTTCTTGTCTCCGCCGAACGCTGTGCACCTGAGGGCTTTCCTGACTTAACTTAAAAATTTAATGTCACCGCATATTAGGCCTGTCTCACCTGGTCCTTTATATCTGTATCCCAAGTGCTTAAACGGACTTAAACCCCTTGACCTGCGCTACTGACCGCAACGTGTTGGTGCTTTCAGTCATTTTGCGAGGTGAGTGATTCTCATGGAGATCAGTGATTTACCATCGCTATCAGATCATAGGGTCCGGCTGCTTCGGCGTCGTATCCGCTACGAGAGGGCAGTTGTGTCGCTGCTTAATGAGAACTAATGCTTCTCATCTCACCCCAGATTTTCTTCAGTTGCCTTGCATGCATTACTGTTTTGGCGTTATACCGCAAAGTATGGTTGGCATCTGCAGTAGGCTTCGGACGTCGGGGTTTTGACAGACGTCCCAGAGGTGTAAGTGGTAGTTGGGAGCAGTATTGTTGTTCAATTCATGACTGTTTTTTCTTTTAATTCCTGAAAAAAAATTCGTCAAATCTGTCTTCCTTTGCGTGTTACGCATATTTCAGTTATTCAGTCGAAGGTTGGGTTGTAAAACGATTTTTGCGTGAAGGGTGTCTGAGTATCCGATGGCGTTTCTTCAGTGTTTATTTGCGTCATACGGCCGCCCCCGAGCATCATACGGGTGTCCACTCATCAGCTAGGAAAGTTTGTATCTCGAGTATTAGTGAGACACTGTATGCATTAGATAAACTGGCGGGTTGCGTTGTCAGTTGCACCTGACGAATAGGTCGTGTTTACTTCTCTCCGATGCTCCACCAAAACTGTCAATAGTGGAGCATTCACTGCGACTATCTAAGCTGACACTGTCTGCTTGTTCGGTGTCTGACCGTTCAGACTCGATGGCGAGTTTTCTTTCAGGCCTTTTACGCTTCGTCAGATTTTCTAGCAGGGCACTGATATCAACTTCATCCTTCAGTATACTGTGTTCAGGTGTGGTGGTTCACTGTAAAATGTTCGCATGTGACACACTTGCGCGCACTTTTTCTGCGTTTTCTCTCGATATTTGTTTTCTACTTGCTTCCTCATGATGTGGTATTTTACGTGGGACGTCCTTCCACAGCTGCGACATGTCAGTCTTGTGTTTTGCCCTGGCCATGCAGTTCCTGTGTGCTCTTGCGCTGACAGCCCCGAAGGAGTCAATGTCATTCACCAAGAAACCATCTTTGTAAATGATACTATCCTAGGAAGACGTTGCTCTTGTTGCGTACCGTTAGCAGTACGTTCGGGACGCCCTAGCTGAGCGTATCCTCTCTGCCCCTTCGACATATTACTGTCAGGATTCTTTCGGATGACACTTACAGTGTGGGTGTAGAATGCGTCTATTTAAAGACCTAAATAGCGGATTTGCCAGACCGGTGTTCTGCCATGCCGATCACTACATGGACTGCGGCTGTTTATTTGCTGAATCTGGAAGCCCGCTTATTTCACGGCTAGTCTTTGCTGAATGCCGATCAACTGCCCGCTACCGGGTGCGCATAGCAAGGCTAACAGACAGGCCCGGTAGTCTCGGTGCTACTGGCATTCTGGCGAATGACCTGCGGCAGTCCGTTCTCACGGTAGACAGCGCCGCCGCTGGCCCACGCTGCCTTCGCCTGCCAAGCCTCGGGCGTGACAACCTCCGCCCACGCGCGTGACTCGATCTCCGGCTTGCTACGCCGTGACGCTGATCCGTCCTTTTATCTTCATTGAGGGGTCACAGCCGCCCACACTTCGCGTCTGAGCGACCAATAAAAATGACGGACGACAGATACTTGCCTGAAGAGACGGCTTGTGGCACCTGGTCGTGGAGCCTCGTGTACGCTCTTCCTGTCCATACAAGTTGGCTCAGCTCAATCTGCCATCGCTGACTTCTGATTTGGGAAGCTTTGTGTTGTCGAAAATTGGGAACTCGCGTCAGCGTCCCATCCAACTCTGACAGATCCATTTAAGTCTCTAGTTTGTTTCTTCGACTGTTAGAGGCTGTGTGTCAATTTACCGGACAGAGTGTAGTGAGTAGTTCATTTTCTACGGATTCCCTATCCAGGGAATGCCACAGTCAACAACTGCAAATCTGCCGTTTAGTTGGGCATCTGATGCCACCGGCCTTTAATACCGCAGGTCGGATCACTTAGTTTGCGGACCCCTCAGTTAGGTGCAAGTTGTCCTAGTGAGAAGCTTGCATGTAGACAGGGGTTTCCTGTGGATCCTTTACCTAGAGACAGTTGTTTCCGTTCAGCTATAGCAAACGGCGTTTTGATTTTTAGAGTTTTTTTTTCATCGCAAGCTGTCTAAGGCACTTAAACCATGCACCTGTGGTAGCCTATTCTAATCGCTTGCGCGCGGCTGACATCCTCGGCTGTGCTTGTCCACCGTAATCTTGTACCCATCAATGGAGACTCACCTCATACAGATTGCTGCCGACGGTTGGTTGCCTTTGATCTACTCATGCGTGCCAGGGTGCAGACTGTTTCCTGTGCTCGCTAACGCTGACATCTTGTCTACTCAATGAAGGCAGCCCTGTCAACTTCATCGCCGCGCCCTAGCAACCGGAACAGATTTGGCATATTCGAAGCACAAGGTCCGAGATGTGGTCTACTATCATTCTTAGTTCTGCGCTATCAAGGAGATCTTCCTGCAAGAACTGATTTCCAACTGCTCTGATGCCCTCGACAAGATTCGCTACGAGAATCTCACTAACCCCGAAGTGTTGGACACGAACAAGGAGCTGTGCATCAAGGTCCTCCCCAACAAGGCTGACAATACGCTGACCATCACTGACAGCGGTATTGGCATGACGAAGGCTGACCTTATTAACAATTTGGCACGATTGCTCGATCTGGCATCAAGGCCTTCATGGAGGCTCTGTCTGCGGTAGCTGATATTTCGATGATTGGCCAGTTCGGTGTGGGCTTCAACTCGACCTACCTGGTGGCAGACAAGTTGCAGGTGATTTCGAAGCACAATGATGATGCGCAGTATCTGTGGGAGTCGTCTGCCGGTTGTTCCTTCACGATTCGTCAGATGGAGAAAAGATCCGATTTGTCGGGGACGAAGATAGTTCTTGACGTGAAGGAGGATCAGACTGAGTATCTGGAGGATAGGAGGATCCGTGATATCATAAAGAAACACTCCCAGTTCATTGGCTATCCGAGAAAATTGATAGTGGAGAAGGAGCGAACGAAGGATGTGTCTGACGACGAGGAGATGGTGAAGGAGAGGAAGGAGGACGGTGAGAAGGCTGAGGGTGATGCACTTTTATGAAGCAGGAGGATGGCCCAAAGTATTTTACGTCGCAGAGACCCATTTGGATTCCAGTGCTTGTTTCCTTAACCGTTCGCTACTCAAGTGTAGATTGCTTCATCTAGACGGATTATTGCACATCAGGCCCCAACATTTTCAACTGATGAAGGTCAGAGTGATAATAAAGCATGGGTAATTTACCTGACTTTACAATGCTCTTAGTCTTTATACGGAAAGTAACATGGGCAACTGATCGGGGACTGATCGATGAACGACCTCACCCTGCATGTGAGCTTTCCTCTGTCGACTGAATTTTCTAAATAACGTCGATTCTCATCGTAAAGTTACGTTTTAATTTGAGTCCCATATGAACTTTCACATAGGTATACTGGCAGGTTGACCATCCTTACCGAACATTTTCAGCGTGTGCCCCAGAATATGGTAGATGCAGGGATTATCACTTACATTGGCATTAGTTTGTAGACTTACTTGCCCAGCAGCAGCTGCAACCTTTTCCGTCGCCCCTCTGAGCCCGATGTCGCGACAGAGTCAAGGAGACCGGAGGCGCGATCGAGCGCAGGGGATGAGAAAGCTAAGCAACCCATCTATTCGTGTCACATTAGCCTAGTCCTTGGATAATGGACCAGAATTTCACACGAGAAAGGGGCAGATCGGAACCCAACCAAAGAAGAATGCCATCGAAAGCACGTTAAGCAGGATCTACTCCTTCTTGGCTCTCCATGCTGAGAGGAGGAGCGAGTTATCACGTCAGTTGGCAGCCTTCCAAACCACGGCTTTTAGCGCACTGTGATAGATTTAAGCGCGTTGGCATGTTTATAGTGAGGAATATGTGCTGAATGACGCCGATACATAGCTCCGGAGTTGATCTAAGTCCCTGTTCCCTCCAAAGCATCAGTCCGCTGTCAAAATCGGTCTGTTATTTGATGCGGGGATTGAGCACAAGTGGCTGACAGTCAAACCCATCTACACATGCCCCACGCGACCTACTCTCCGTAAAACACACCATGGTTTCGTGTAATAGGCTGGGCTACTCGGTTCATGCCTCAGAGTGTCATAGTGTCCACGTGCAGGAGCCAAAGAACAAACTTTACACTTATGCTAGAGGCGCCTCTGCCGTATGTGTGGAGGTTGAAGTAAGATGGGTTCGTGTTTGGTGTATTAACTGGAGTAGAGATATGTGGTGATAGGGTGTTGTCTGCGATGGTTAACCGCACCAAAGCCTAAACACTCATGTAGCTGATGAGGTCAATTTTGCGGCTGAATATCCATCGACAGTGTGGATAATAGAGGCGAAGGTGGTTGGTGCATGCTTGTACTCCTCGCAGTGGTTTGTCATTCCCAGGTGCGCTGGACCCGCAGTTGACCGATCAAGCTGATGCGTGGTGATTTTCTTTTACTTTCATATGTAGCAACGTAGTTTAGGTATCCAAATAACAGCGTTATTTTAAGAGGTGACTGGTATAGTTGCAGCACACGTATTCCAGCATCTTATGCATTTCGATTAGGAATTCCGAGAAGCCTCGTATGCCTTGCTTAGCTAATTTAATAATATATTCTGTCTACTATATAGTAGTGAGTAGAAACGCACTGGTGTAGCTGCCGTTTGCCGATGGCAGCACTAGTGTAGGGAGAGTTTGTGTTGGAAATGGAAGCGTTGTCGGATGTGCAAAGTACGTGTTACATGTAAACATTGTGGGGGAATTCCACTGATATGGATGTGCATGATACCGAGCAGGACCATGTGGTGACAAAATATGCGTAAACAGTAGACAGTTGGCACGAGTGTATAACAGTGCGCTATATTCACAAGTGACCCACCCGACCGATGCGTAATGTGGTGTGATCAAAATGAAAGCACGCTGAGATCGAGTCCGCGTTGCTAGTGGTGAGGGTGATGGTTGGCGGGACGTCGGAATTGTTTTCACCGGTGATGAGTAGAAGTATTTGCGGGCTGCGTAACAGGGGATTTGGCAGAGATGATTTGGGTAGCGGTATGTGCTGGCAACGGCTTAACATCGGGAGTTTGTACGCCAGGAGTGATGAGTGTCGTTTTTGCGGGCTTCGTGTAGGTTAGTATCGTTGTGACGACAAAGGCGCTTCCTTGGACAGTAGTTGAGTTTTTCATGTTACTGCACTGAGCCTGAAGAGGTCCCGTGAGCCCGATCCGTCCGCTAAATGTCGCAGACTAAGCATTTATGAAGCTGTTGAGAGTTGACTTTAGGTTAGACGCGCTCGAGACCCGTAAATCACTCTTTTGGCTTTGGCAGCTGCGAAACGACTGACTTCAAGGACTTCCGGTTTAGGCTGGTCGATCTAAGACAAAGATTTGCGAATTGTTTTACAACTGCCTGAGAGGGTCTTCGGGGTGTACTTGAATCAGTGTTTTTAATTTTTTTCTCGGCTGCCACCTGTAGCGAAAGTTTCATCGAAAATTCGTTTGTGTACTCGCTCACCATTCATCATCACGAAGTGGACTCTCAAGCAGTTGCAGTTGCCCATCCTGGCGTGAGTACTGATGATTCCGGTTCGGCAAGAACGCAGTATGCGACCCAACTGAGGAAACAAAGGATATGACAGCGAGCATTACGGGACCCTTGGTAAGAGGAGATTTATGGGTCAGAATAAAGGAAAAAAAGGAGAGCACCAACCTTAATATAACCCTATCAGTTGTATTCATCAAGGTTAGTATTCGGTATCCAGTTAGTAGGCGTTACGATAGGTTGTTGCCCCGACACGTATATGGCTTGTGAGATCAGTATCATTATATTTGAGGGAGATGAAGGTGAGTCACCTTTGTATTCCCTATTTGTACATGCGAGTTGTGGTATCAAAAAAATAGTATCTCGATATGTTGGCGAGGCCAACATAGTGAAACAATGTTGAAAAAGAGCAGACAGTGAAAAAAACTCCCGGTGATATTTAGGAGAAAAACACTGCCGCCCTTGGGAGGGGGGGGGGTATTTCGGAGGTCACATGATGCTCCATTGCTGATTGCAGCGTCCGTTGAGGGATTTCAAAGGCTGAAATATATGTCCAGATCATCCTCGGTCCATTGCGGTTTTAACCAGGGGATAACGTCCATACACCTCATGGACGACGGTCGCCAGGTCCAGCTGATGTGAATACTCACGGTGTCACCAAGGTGTGTAAATAAGTTAAGCATCGAAGACCTCGAGGACCTCAGCATGGGAATAATGGGAGAATGCAAGCCCTCGAACGAAAATAACAAACAAGGAAATGTTACTCAAATATAACTAGTAGGATCATAAATGCCTTACTTTCTGACGTCACACTTGCAGCTTTCCGTTAGTGTTGTAGCTCACACCATTATATCGATCTAACTTTCGCTTAAAAACCTCCAAGGAGTCCGACATTACAACATCCAGAGGAAGACTATTCCAAGCTTCGACTACTCTTTTTGGAGAAGAAGTACTTCCGAGTGTCTAGCCTTGCTCCAGTCACACGTAATTTGAGAGGATGACCTCTCAAGTTCGTTGTTTTTGCTAACTCGAAGAAATCCCCTGGCACGAGACAACAGTCCTGGATGCGTAGTATGCGGAATGTTAGTATCAGGTCCCCCGAAGCTGTCTATAGTGCAAGGGAAAGAGATTGAGACTCGACAGCCGTGTTTCATAAGGCAGTGAGCCATGTCCAAGGACAAGTTTGGTTGCTCGCCTTTGGACCTTTTCGAGGATGTTGATGTCCTTCGCCGCCCAGGGTCTCCAAGCTTAGATAGCGGACTCCAACTGTGGCCGCACGAATGTTCGAAAACTTTAGCGAAGCAGTCGGTAGTGAAGGCTGAAAAAGCTCGTTTAACGAGGTACAGAATCGACATGGCTGACTTCGCTACCTTTTCGCAATGTAGGTAGGGTTTAAGCGAAGGCGTGATCCAGACTCCAAGGTCCTTTTGGACATCCACTTCTTTCAATGGAATGCCATTCAGACTGTAAACCGTACGGTTCGAAGGATTGCTTTTCCCGACTCGTATGATGTTGCACTTGCTCTCATTAAACGGCAAGAGCCAGTCATTGGACAATTTCTGGAGTCGATTTAAGTTTGCCTGCAAGTTCTCTTCATCAGCCGCAGTTTGAATGACGCGCCAAAGTTTGAGATCATCGGCAAACATGGCAATATCGCAGTCCAGTTCGTTGGCACAATCGTTGATGTAGACAATGAACAGTATAGGGCCGAGAACAGAGCCTTGGGGAACATCACTCTCAACCTCAACTTTAGTCGACTGTTTGTCGCTGATATGCACAGTTTGTGAGCGGCCAGTTAAGAAGTTTTCAATCCATGTCAGAAGTCTACGTCTTACGCCTATGCGGTTGAGTTTATAAAGAAGGCGGTGGTGCGGCACGCTATCAAAAGCCTTTTGAAGTCTATATAGACTGCGTGCACCGTATTACCACTATCGACCGCTTCAGTCCAACGTTGTAAACAGTAGAGCGAATTTGTGACGCAGGATCTACCTCTACGGAAACCGTGCTGGGTTTCGGATAGCAGATTGTTATGTTCGAAGAACTGCATTAGTTTTTGCTTAATTATTTTTTCCATGATTTTGCAGCAAACTGAAGTAAGGCTGACTGGTCAATAATTGTTAGCAGAGCGGCGTAATCCATGCGGATTTCCAGTCGGCTGGTAGACTTCCAGTCTGGAAGGATGCTTGGAAAAGCGTAGAGAGTGGTTTTGCCAACTCTCTCGCGAGCTCTTTCAACAGCTTGGCAGGTACTTTATCGGGACCCGGAGACTTAGATTTCTTTAACCCCAAAAGTTCCTTGAGGACAGTAGTCTCGGTAAAATTAACAGTCTCGACTATTGTATCCACTTCGAAGCCATCGGTAGGGTGATCGTATCTCATTTCCTTTGTGAAAACCGACTGGAAAAATTCCGAAAGATGATTAGCCTTCGCACCGTCTTCAGTGAGGTCTATGCCCTCGGGGGTCCTCAGCAGGGGTATTGGATCCTTGTTCCGTGTATTCTGCCTGAGGTCACCGTAAAACAGTTTCGGGTTCACGGTGGCCCGGTTCAGCAGGTCCACTTCGAAAGCCTGTCTTGTTCTAAAAATAAGGCCCTTGACCCAATTTCTCTGCATTTTATACGCATTTAGAGATGCAGGAGTTCCATCCGTAAGCGATTTTTTCCACAATTTCCGCTTTTTGTTAACTTCGATTTTAAAGGCCTGCGAAAGACATCGCGGTCTTTTCGTTAACCTTTTTCTCAAAATTGGACAGTGTTTTTCCATGAGCCTGGGCAGTATGTCCCGGAACGTTTCCCAGTCCTCGGTTACGTTTCCAAAGAATAAAGGTTCCCACTGAGTGCGCATTAGTTTGGCCCACATTCCACCGAAATCGCCTTGCCATATATTCCTTCTGATTGTTGTGGGTCTTGCTGGTATAGAAAATAGTGAGTACTCCCATCGCAGTACCACGTGGTCACTTTTGCCTAGCGGCGGTAGACACGACACTTCGTCGATGCTGTCGTGCAACTTCGTGAGAACTAGGTCCAGGCAATTGGCCTGTTGTCCTTCGCACACCCTTGTTGGAAAAGTGACGTGCTGTGTGAGAAGTAGCTTTAGCGTCGTGCTCAGAAGACAACCGTCGAAGGCAAATTCAGAACTATGTGCGCAGGTTGAGCTCCGTTCGATTTGAGGCGCATTGAAGTCACCCATGATCAGGATATCTAACCGTGTGGCAATCTTTTCAAGTTCCTCTAGCAGGTAAGCATCAGCTACGGGGTCTCTTCTCGGTGGGCGGTAGACTGTCAGGACATCTAGACTTGATGTACCTGGCACTTTTACGGATAGCCATATCGCCTCGGAAGTAGACGCGAGTTTATAATTTTTGTCTAAAACTGCAATTTCGATTTTCACGTATGTGAGTACGCCACCTCCTTGACGCTCTTTCTTGTCTTTTCTAAAAAGTTGGTAGCCAGCCATATTTACCTATTGGTCGTCCACGTGTTGGGACAACTCAAGTTTCTGTTACGGAAATTATATCTGGAGATAGATCGCGGACATGAATCTTAAGCTCGTCGAGCTTCGATAATATACTCTGTGCATTGGTGTACATGAATGTTAGTTTTCGGTTTGCTCGGAAAGTGCTAACAGTTGGGCGCGAGCCCCTGTTTACTGGGCCAACTGCGTGGTAATCCGGAACGGGCCTCTCCAGGGGGAGAAAAATGGACGATGGATCACTTGGTTGTTGTAAATAACCAAGTTTGTTTCCCCCTCGCTGAGCCGCCGTCTTAGTTCGATGACAAGTTGATGGCGTTTGTTCCGCTCTACAGGTGAGAAGTCCTGTTGAAAAAAAATGCCAGGGTTTGAGTTTTGTAACTTAAAGCGCCTCGACAGAATGAGACTGGCTTCCTGGCTACTGGTCAAGATAACTTTTAGAGGCCTAGGACGTGTTGATTCGGATTGGCTTTCGGGCCGTTTTCCAAGGCGGAAGGCTTTTTCCAGTTCAATCGACGTATTAGGTTCCAGCATATTGTTCAGAAGTTCACGAAAGTGGTTCATGTCTTCAGAATATCGGTCTACTGGAGTCGCAGCTGTTGATTCAGGTAGTCCCTGTATTATGAAGCCTTTTTTTTCTGTCCGTGGCATTTTTTGTAACAACGACGCTGTCTTCCTCTATGTGGTGGGAAGGTTTCACGTTGCGCACTTGTGATGATGGAGGGGATGCTGATTGGCTATGCGTTGGCTTTGATCCGTTTTTTTTCGATTCGGCAAATTCCACGGGTTCGACGATTTGAATCGCAGGTGGTATTTTCGGTTGGGGAATCGATTCCACTGCTTGTGCTTGGTGTGAGAATCTCAGTACTTCCTGTGGAGGACAAGGCAATGTTCAAAGCCCCGTGTTTGATCTTTTTTGAGGAATCTTTCGAAGTCGGTTGTCCATTGGCTTTTTCCTTCTTGGTGTCAGTTTTGCGGTTTGGACGGCTTTTTTTGTTTTAGGCGGACTATTTTTGTCCTGCGCCGTTGGTACTTGTTGTTTGGTAGCCGAAGCAGCTGTCAAAGTTGTTGTTGGGATACCCTTTGATCGGATATCGATGGTTTTGCTTCTGGTAAGTCGTTCAGTGGACTCCTGAGTGGCATCTACTGCTTTAGAGGTGCATTTTAGCGCAGATTTTATTTGTCTTATCTCATCCTCGAGCTGGTTTAGCTTCATGGACAGTTTATGACAGCCTCCACAAACGGCAGTGTTGTTAATAGCTTGCATATTAATTTGAGAGAGCGCTCGCCGCCGTGATGAGGTGGTCGAGTGGTTAGCGAGCGTTGCCATCGCGTTGGTGGTCGCGGGTTCAATTCCGGCTTGCGGCATGACTTTTTGAATTTTTGTGTGGTGACTTAAGAAGTAACGAGTGGCTAGGTGTAGGTTTACACTATCAGCGCTTTTACACAAACAGTATATAAATTATCTACACCGCCTTTTTGCAAATTAATGAAATCCCCCGAACGTTCTTTACTACTTCTGCTAGTGGAAGTTGTTAAAAGTATTTGCTATTACGAGGTACTCGATATAAATTGCACAACCAATTAGACAGAATATGGATAATGAACGACTCAGTCTGTTTTGTAGATACTCCTCAGAAAGCCTGACGAGCAGTTAGAGCCTGGATTGGACTGGTAGGTTGTGTAGGCCAAGCCAAAATTTCCGGCAGGTTGCTCTATTTGGAGAACTGTCCTAGTCGAACAAAAGTCCTCAGAAACCCTGGAGAGAGAATGGATTGGACTGGTGGGTTATGTAGGCCAAGATTTCCGACAGTGCTCGATTTGGAGAACTCTCTTAGTCAAACTGTGAGGGTATCGAAGGCACTGGGCGGAAGATTCAATTAATTGATTCAATAATTTGAACCAATTAATGTCTGTGGACTGATTGTTTCAGTGCAAAGACTCGATTAAATTCGGTCTTCTTGTTGCTCGAAAATTCAAATCGCGTGGCAACCGTTCAGTTCAGATGTCCAGTGGCTTTACCTCACGCTGAACACTATACGTGGTCATTCCTTACTGACCTAACCCACATATTACGGATCCTCAAAGGGATTAAGAATAAGGCCCGCTCTACGCGATCTTCCATTAGGCATAGGTAACAAGCTTCTGAACTTAATATTTTCCTATTTGAATGCTCGCGCACAACGGGTTAAAATTTCTGATGTTATCTCCAACCCCACGCATGTGAGGAGCGCAGTTATTCAGGGCAGCGTGCTCGGCCCGCTTCTAGTTTGCCTCTTTGTCAACGATGTTCCTGATTGTTTTCAGTATGGTAGGCCCTTTATGCACGCTGACGATTTAAAAGTTGCCTATCGATATAAACCGGTTGATCGCAACATCGTGCTTGAGCTCTTAAAAACGGATCTTCAGGCCTTTGCTCAGTGGTGTCGCACATGGCGCCTCTCACTTTCTTGGCAAAAGTGCTCCGTGATGGTTATTGGCGACAACCATCAGCCCCAACTTAGCATAGACGGTCACGATCTTAACGTGCCCAGACTTATAAAGGATCTGGGCATATCGTACATTATTAGTCTTAATCTGTCGGAGCACTGCGCCCTGATTGTCTCGAAAGCACGCCAAACTACTGGGTTTATTCTCAGAAATTTCAAAACCATCAAAATTAGAATCAGCCTCTATAAAATGTATGTCAGGCCTAGTCTGGAATACTGCTCGTTTCTATTTAGTCTTCTGCACGCTAGTGAACGAAAGAAGATAGAATCAGTCCAGCACTTCTTTACAAAAAGAGTTTTCTATTCAGATCACCGAAACCTGTCCTATCACCAACGCTGTGAGCTTACAAGCCTTGACCCGCTGTGGCTTCGCAGATTACAGAAGGGACTATTTACTGTTTAAACTACTAAACAGTCGTACATTTAACCCCCTTACATCTATGAGGCACCTCGAGCACTCTCGGCGCACCAGTCATCGAGATGTATTTTTATTTCTTCCTTTGGCACGCACAGTTAGATACCGACAGTTTTTTTCGGTAAACGCTATAGCAATCTGGAATAAGTTACCTAGAAGTATCAAAATTCAGCAAAGCTATCCCTTGTTTACGCGAACTGTCACTAGTTTTCTACATTCAGGTCACCTTCCAAAACTTTTGGGTGCTGACTCAGTTGAAGCTCTCTTCGGTTCTGATGACGTTCATGGACTCTGAATCCTGTGCCGGTCTTCATGCTGAGGGCAATATTACTGGCTCTGCAGACCTCAATCGGCTTATTTCTCCGTCGACAGCGAACAGCCGCTCGCCAAAATACCTGCTGGTGCAGAATATCGGACCCGTAACACTGAATGGAGAGGTTCTTCACCGGGCACCTGCGTTAACGCGTCCCTGTCCAGAACTTTAATTACTCAATAAGCTGCAGTTTTTTCTCCTGAAAACACCTGAAACAACGATCAGGAGTTTTTCACTGTCAGCTTGACCCTCTACTGTATATATATTTCTTTTTGATCTTGCCTGTAAACTGGCAATAAATAAATAAATAAAATTAGCGAAGTTAAACAGATGCGTTTTGAAACTACTGCGGCGTTCTAATAGTCACCGCCTGGAAAGTTGCTATTTAATCCGACACTTCCGTCCTCCTACCGCCAACGAACTGTCGTGTGAGCCTCCTAACCCGGTGACGAATAATAACCCCAATGAGCAACACGGATATTGTTAGGGTTACGTTGGGATGTAGTACAGTCGTGTCTTACACGCTGAGCTACCCTTTGTTCCCTGAGGTAAGTCGCATATTAGGTTATTGACTCTGGTTCTTTCAGGACCTCAGTTTCCGAGATCCTGTCCGGAAGCAGATAAGATATAAGTGCTTGCAGTTCCTGACTTAGTGGGCATAGATCATCATTGTCTCCGTAAATTTTTTATTCGCTTTATCGGAGCCGGTCAAAAGGGAGCCCAAACACTGATGAAAGTGACGATGTCGTTCCGGAGGATAAAGGCGATACCAGCGTTGCGTCGTTCTGTAATTGGACGATCGCATCATAAAAAGGTGTAGTTGGCACCTATCTCCTCTAACTGACCCTGTTTAGAAAATTGGGTCTCTAAGCGCAATGACGCACATCTTATAGCATGCCAGTTCTTGAGTTACTGGCACCGTTCTGCATTGCAGTCGGTTGCTCCTCGGATTATCTAAAAGGGAAAAAAACATTAAAGACTGCTAATGTTAGCAGACTCAACTGAGCAGCCAAGAGGGAACGGTGGTGGTTTGGAGGTTTTTTGGTTATTTTTGGGTTTCGACCGCAAATTTTGCAATATGAGAGCCAGACATGAAACCCAGCATTAGTTTAGAGCATCTTTCCTAGTTCCTTCATCCGTGAGGAGGCAAGCAGCGGTGTTATTTACTAGGGTTGCTTGGATATTCCAAACAGTTGTCAAACTCCACTATGTGTCAGGCTTTGTTAAGTGCAAAGTCGAGTCAAATGAATCTGGGCCGCATATGGGATCGCATACTGGCCTCTTTGTGGAAATTTGTAAAACTGGAAGTAAGGATGTGGAATGGGAAGGGCACATAATTTCCGTGAATGTGGAGAAACGACAGCGGGCACCCTTATCGGGTTTAACCTGCTATTAGCGACGGTTATGGAGGTGTCCACTAACAGAGTTTAGCTTCGGGCCCTATCAGTCAGGGTGTGGTATCATTTAGGTGCCATGCGAGAATTCCCTACCTGCGCGTGGCAAATAACACGACCTACCACACCCAAACTCCGCGTAACTAAAATAACACGTGGAACCCTAGACACACGTTTTTAGCTGTAAGAGCAAATTGATCTGTAGTTAACAATGCGAGACAACAATATATTCAGAGATCGGGGCAAAGCGGACGCATTTGAGTGACGTCAAGTGTGACGTCTTAGCGTTGCAAAGTATGAGTGAATAGAGTTCAGGCTTCATGGTTATCTCCTTAGGTCTGTGCGGTGCAACTTGGGAAATTACAGTTGACAAGAATACCCTTCTTTTCTGCCTTCGACACAGACTACAGAAGGGCATTCACGTCCTTGTGGAATTTCTACTTTCTAGGCATTGGAAAGCGTAGGTGAAAACGACGACAGTGAATTTGGTTCCCCAGTTAGGTAGGCGCAGGATTATGAGACGGTCACTGATAAACCGCGACAGAAAGGACAGCTGTCTCAAATATGTTTTAGGATGGAAGAGACTGCGCTAAATTCGCATCAAACTTTCTTTCAGTGGCCGATCCAGAAGAAGGGATATTCAGCCCCTGCATCCTCCAGCTTGCCCTGCTTAGATAATTGGGTGTCACTGAAAACAATGGTGTTCACCTTGTAGCGCAAATTGCTGAACGAATAATATCATCCATTTTTCTAGTCGACTATTCATCGAACTGCTTAATACAGAATTAACACATCGGTCTTCCAGACTGAACAGACACTTTTTGGTGATAAGCACAACGTGCTAGCCCGTATATGGTTCATCTTATTGCTGAGTGCCAGGCCAGGTCATAATAAATCTCATCAATTCTGACTTGCACGTACATTTTCGAAGGAAAAGTATATGAGTATAAACTGAAGCATGTGACGGAGCTGCCTTCAGTCGGAATAACTGCCAATATCGAGCTAGTCATGAATTAAAGATTATATTTTAGGGCAAGCAACGCACAGTATTATCCTTTATCTGGGCGGGCGAAAATCGGAGTTTACTTTGCATGATTGAATGATGATTTTCATATCTG
This sequence comes from Schistocephalus solidus, assembly GCA_017591395.1. NCBI lineage: Eukaryota > Metazoa > Platyhelminthes > Cestoda > Diphyllobothriidea > Diphyllobothriidae > Schistocephalus > Schistocephalus solidus. The sequence goes on along the minus strand of WEDG01004058.1, from coordinate 71,037 downwards.
TCGTCAAGACATCATGATTAGGCGATGTTACGGTTGTCATATTTGTGTAAAATCGTCCTTAAAGCACTTCCAGTATGATCTGAATGCTTTTTGCTGACTGGAACTGTCTGCTTCGCATCTATTAGCTTCTCGCCACAAAAAGTGTGGTATGGTCCGTATCTATAATGTCCCAAACTCATCATCCATTGAAGCGGAACTACTTTGAAAAATCATTAAAACGTTCTTGGAACCTGCGTTTGATGTTAAAATTATTCCGGAACTAATTTTTTTGAATCAGATTGCTTTTGATTTTTTTACACATAGATTCCAGCCTTTTCATGATGTTAATCATTTTTATAACTTTTTGAGCTTACCCGCCCTCTAACGGGAGGTAATCACGTTCAATTATGCAGAGCCTTTGAAATCCTTATTTACACACATTCCGAGAAAAAAATGCACATGGTTACAGAGTAATTATGTTATTCATTAATTTTAAGTAAATCTACGATCCTTAATTCTCAAAATTCTGTGTCATGTCAACCGAATTCAGCAGTTATTTCCATACATCAACCATCTGGTGGGAGATGCTTTTGCTTCGCATATCAAGTTTGGCATATCATGTCTTCAATTTTTTGTTGGTGACTACGAAATATGGTCACTTGTGTCAGTTCTTTATGTTCACCAAACTGAAGAGCACAATCTTGCTCTCTGAAGATTTTAAAAACCATGATCATAACCCGGCTGTATTTCCTGCAAAAAGAGGAAATATAATTACCTTTCTTGCTGTCTTTCATAATACATGTATCTTAATCTGTCAATATATCTAACTGTTCTTCGTTAGATGTTCTCCAAAAGAGGATACTTGTTTCGACCAGAGATGCTTCACCTGAACAGAGTATTCTTGCGTTGGCTAAATAAATATTCCAAACACTCGAACGAAAAGCTCTCCAGCTAAAATTAGATAAAAATTATTGTTCGCGTTGAGAATAGGTGTTACCTACTTTGGGAACTTGGCATGTTGAGACGATGGGTTAAGAGTAGACGTTATCCATACACTTAGTCCTCGCATATCTGCAACTGAATCAAGGTTTTGATACCCGATATAGATATATTGCAATCTTAGTGTCTTCCAATTACTAACTCGTAGTTGAATAACTTCACATATGTTCAATTTTAGCTTAAAGCACACAGAAAATTGATGGAAACCTTCCAAGCTCTTTTAAAATTCTATAAAATCTTCCGGAAAATTTAACCAGCTTGACATCGTCAGCTAATTTTATCTTCTCACAACTCAGGCAATCATTCATGCAAAGTAAAACGAGAAGGAGACAAGAGCGCTCTCTGGTGGAAGTAGTAGAAGTAGTTCATGATCTTTCGTAGGTACGATGATCGAACTTCTTTGGTTCGCAAGCAGCAGGTACAAAAGATAACCGAAAGACCATTTTCTGGGAATTTCGTGATGACAAATTTATTGCTGAGTCGAATTCAGTTATTTTCTACCGAGATGCCACGAAAGCGTTAAATTGACCGAAAATCTTGTAGGAAATAAATACCTCGGAGGTATCAAATCAAGGTCAAAAAACCCAAATCCATCAAATATAACAGTGCTCAAAACTAAGAGGAGCCGATTTAACAAGAAAGTACACCCAAACGACGAGTATGTATTTCAACTAACGAATCAAGAATTTTTGTGCGAGACCGGTAACTAAATGACGCAAGTGGACCTGGTAAAGTTCAGCAATCAAACAAACTCAAGAACCATTGATTGGTGGGCGGACATGGCTGACGAGTACTGTGAGACATGTAGGCTGCAGAACAACTGACGCTGAAGTGTAAGAGGATAGTGCGAAAAAGTGACTTCTATTAATATAATTATCACACATACATAGACTTTCCAACTAAGGACTTGGAACGCTTCATTGTGAAGCCTTTTATTTTTCGTTAACCTGGAGCTATACACAGGCAAATCGAAAGTAATTCTTGTGGATTTAACCATGAGCTACAAGCTTTGTTCAATTCAGTTAGTATGGCTATAAATATAGTATAACAGAACATACTCCTTAGGGCTAGGTTGAAGTAAGAGTGAGGTTTAGGCTTCAGGTTTGAGCCAGGGTCACCTTAAGTGTTTATGTTTGTGTCTAAGTTTCTGATTGGGGTTTAGGGCAGGGGTTTAGTTTTGAGTTTGGTTAAGGGTTTAGGTTTGGAGTAACGATTGGTTTAATGATTTGGTTTAAGTGGTAGTTTTTGGGTTAGGGCTGGTATCATATGTTGTTTCGGTTTCATGGAAAAATGAAACAATAGAGTATATTACGTATACTGGAAGCTATAGTGGCTTTGATAATTCTGTTGATAAACAGCAATTTTACGTGTGAACAGTCAGTAGAAGGTCACTTACATTTATAATGTGGTCGAGTAAATTCAAACACAATTAAGCACGAGTTTTTGTGGTTCAGTACGATGCAGTGCGACAGGAGAGTAGAGAATGAAAGGTTTTTCAAAGTTGACTGTAGGTAGTGGTGTTGCAAGAGGCAATTTTTACATAGTATTATGTCATTAAGCCTTCTTCAAAATTCAATAGTTAGGCGGCTTTTGACATCTCGTTTAATAATGAGATATCTAATCGCTTGCACTCGAGTGCGACCTTGCACGGAGGACCATGGAGGTGAGTTGTGCAAGCAATTGTGAAGAAATCACCCGGTCTCAGCCAGCAACCGTGGGCACCGATATTGCAGAATATCTAATGCAGTCTTTACTTGGAGCGCCTGTAACGTAGGCAAAAATAATTAAAACCTATTCAATCTAGCATAATACGAACAATAATTAATGAATATCACCAATATTCGTTTACCTGCGTTAAAAATGCTCGAGCAGGTGAATATCTTTCGCACTACACATTGTTAAGACTGGAATTCTGTAAACGTAATGACCTCACAAGACGACACAAAAGGTTTATCTGAAGTTGTCAATACGTATTATTCAAAGACAAGTCTTATTCAATATAAGCTAATAGTTTTCGTCGAGACCGACCCCGTACGGTACTTTTACAGTATCAACTTAGCTGCTGTCCATCTTCACAGATCTTTGTGCGTTTTCGCGTAATTTTATGCGGGAATGTTAAAATATACTGGCTTTCTAAAATGCTTTGTAATCGGCACTAAGAGCAGAATTATTTATATGAAAATTTAAGTGCAAGAAGCCATCAATTCGACCAAACTCATGTTATACCTATTTTCGTTTGCCAGCTTTTTACATCGTCAACACAGTTGAGTACATCTCATTTACTTTAACTCAAAGGTATTGTTCACTACGCATTATAAAAAAATTAAGAAGAACTGTTTGATAATATTTGGGCAAAAACCATTATGAGCACTGACTTCAGTTTGAATCAGTCACCGCATAGTTTAATATTGCTTACATTGTTTAAGCCTCTCACATTGACAAACGTTTGCTGTAACGTCCGCCGGGAGCCGTTCAAAGTTGCCTGTCCAAGGCCGCCTTGCGAGCGCAATTTGCTTAAACTCTGGCCTAGTATCGCTTAGTTGCTGTTTTGGTCTCCGCGGGCTCCCTTATCGGCTACTTTCCTTTTTTAGAATTTTCGCCGAATTTCGATCCATACAGCCTTAAACCATAAGAAGAGCACATGTCATCAGATAATACAGGCGTTTTAGAAGCCCTACTCACCGTTTCGTCAGACGAAAGATCGATTCATGGAATTTCCGAAGAACTGAATTTATACTACGATACACTTGTTGGCGTTTTGATCGAAACGACACAGTCGGTGTCACCGGACAAGCTTAGTAAGACGTGCGGTATTCTAAATGACTAGAGTCAAATAAAATGTTTAACTTGGCCCTGAAGTGCCTGATAAACTTTTCTTCCGATGAATTGAGAGCAAAGAAGATATACGTTACTTGCAGTCCTCTGAGAAGACAGCAGTTATTGTCCTGTATAGTCGGCACAATATATTCTGATGCAGACGCTGAGATTAAATTTCTTTGCACATCCTTGCTCATAAATCTGACTCAAATAAAGGAGTGGCTGGAAGAGCTTTGCGACTCGACTCATGCCGAAATAATTTTTGACAAGATAGTCGGAAATCTTATGCCTTCGTCTACGGATCTCCAGGTATACCCAAATAACAATTTCCTTACATTTAGTTATTACTTAATTTAACATTAAGTTCTAAAATGCGCCGCCATATATGCAAAAATGCTAAGTGCCTTACGACTCTTCTAGACAGCGAGGGCTGTATGGGTGACCTCAGCAAACGGACTTCGGTGATCGGTGTCATTAAGAACTGTTGCTTCGAAGACGGTAAATTGGCACACCAGTTAAACTTTCGGGTTCAGAATTCCATGCTGACCTGTGCTGCAACGCCGATAGCCTTTTCAGCAAGGTACTTTTACGGCTCTGTGGTCCGGAAGATAAACTAAGTTTTGAGGACATTCAAAGTCTTTGTCCTGCTTTACGGTCAGTCTACGGAACTGAGAAGGCCTTCCGTGAACCCGATTCCATTATAAAGAAGACAATCTGCGAAGCATTATTACAGGTACCTGTCTTTGTATTGTGTTTTAATGCACTCTTTAGCTGCTGTGTCCAAAATAGCACTTAAATTAAGCATAAATATTATTAACGGATTTTTTACTGCTCTTACCAAGAATTACGTATGTAAGGTTTACCTATTTACTCACCAGTTTTTCCAATAAATCAATAATATTACGCTTAGCTCTTGAGTGTAACGTTTTCCTATTAAATAGCCCTTTTACCTGCCCCGTGATACCCGCCGCCTACGGCTCCTGAAAGGCCTGTCCGCAGGCTGCCTGGCGCGTCTGCAATCGGCATATAGTGGAACGGTCTTTAACGAGGGTTTTCTACGAACTAAGGAGGCCCTCGTATCCTACGAATAAACAGTCGCGAACCAGCAGCGACAATGCAACCAGACTTGGAGAATTGAGGTCTGGCACGCCGATCGTCTAATAAACTGCGACTAAGCCCAATAACGACTCTGTGACATGGTGGCCATGAACCGTCATCGAATAAGTTTGCTTGCCATAACGGCCTTGTGGTTAGGTTCTTGAGCGAAAGCGCTAGAGGAGACAATATGCTGTTGGGGAGCCGCCTGTATGAAAAAGCCCTAGAAAACTGAAAATATGTCCGTTTACAGTACTACTATCCATGTTACGGCGTCCGCGGTATTTGACGTGCTTCGGAACCGTAGTTCGTGCGAATAGTATGCGAGGTTGACTACTCAACCGGGATCGGATTCTTCATATTGAATGCTTGAATGTGTGAACTTCTGTGGACTCGGGCACCCCAAGTCTGACGGCGTACATTCTTCATCAGAACCACATGGATGTCTGTCGGAGGTCTGAATCTCCGACTCAGGCGCAAGGAAAATAAAGATCCCGGAGTCAACTCGCACTTGACACTGTACCACAGTGGCCCACGCGACTTGTGCTAGACACGGTATGGCTATCGTCCTCGCGGAACAAGCAAACCTTGCACTGCTTGCGTGAGAACCAGTCGATTACCGGATGGCTTACACGCGTCTAAGGATCACTTTATTAACATCTCTGTCGTTTCGATGTACGCACCAATATCAGCTGCCGAACAGCGGAATAAGAAGACCTGCTCGCAGCTGCAGGAGTTAGTTGAACGTCTTCTTCGCCGTGCTCTACTGATTGTTGCGGGGGAGCTGAATGATCGGACTGGACCCGGTGAATCGTAAAACAGCCACATCATTGGCCGGTTTGGGTTTTACTCTCGATGCGACAATGGTGAGAGAATGCTGAATTTCGCTAATCAGAACTGAATGTTTGTCACCAGCACGTGCTTCCAGCCCCACCACAAACATCTGCTGACTTGATATTCAAATTACGGCCAAACGGCCAATGAGATTGACTACATCCTAGTTGGTTCAAGGTTACGCAGCTGGTTTTTACGATAGCAGATGAATGCGGGGTGCCGAAACTGGTGACAGTTCGACCTTCGATTTCGACGATGTCCACCGTATGCTCCACGGAAGGGTGGTGCAGGGACGATCACTTGCGTGTGAATTAGATTAAAGTGATAGTAGGCTTGCGCTGCAGCTACCGCACTCTCTCCTCCTCCCCCACCTGAACCCGGTGTCATGACAGAGTCAAGAAGAGGGGAGGCGGGAGAGGACGCAGGTGGCTGGCGCGGCCGGAACCGCCCTTGGGCGTACCACCACACCTGGCTCGGATACCACGAAGTGGGAGTGCCATAAAGGCCACATTAAGAAGGAGCCATTGCAGCCTGACTCAGTCCGCCGGTCAGCCACTCCACACAAAACACACATTGGGTTGTCCATGCGGTCCGAGTTATCCCCTCAGTTGGCAACCTTCCAAGCCACGGCTTTTAGCGCACTGTGATAGTTTCAAGCGCGTCAGATTTTTTATAGTGAGGAAAATGCGCTGAGCTATCGACTTCACTCTCTCCCCCACCACCACAATCAGACCACTGTCCAAGCCGGTCAGTTGTCTGATGCGGATGTGGGCGCAGCTGCTGGTGACCTCGTCCACGTGTACTACGTACATGACCTGGCCCCCCAAGCATGAGCACCAAGATTTCACACAGGGGGTTGAATGGCTTATATCTCACATGTGTGAGATAGCCAGAGGTCACGTTAAGGAGCCGTCACAGCCTGACTCACAGCCCACCAGTCAGCCACTCCATACAACACACATTGGACTAACTGCGAGGTCTGAGTGTAATTGTCAGTTGGCAACCTTCCAACCGCGGCGCTTAACTTGACTGCACTCTCTTCTCCCCCACCTGAGCCCGGTCTCCTGACATGGTCAAGAAGACTGGAGATGGGAGAGGGCGCAGGTGGCTGGCGCGGCCGGAGCCGCGCCTGGGCGTGCCTCCACACCACCATGTTCGGCATTCGCAATGTGAGTGCCACCCGAATAACGCCTGCCGTGCCGTGATGTGGCCTCCGTGTTGGTCCACCGCATCTATCACTTGGCCCATTTAGGGGGCACAAAACTGGTAACACCCATGGGTCTGACCATGTCCTCGTTCGCACACGCCTGAAAGCTCCCCTCTCATCTGCACCCAAAAGGCCACTGGCGAGACGCCTCGATGTCGCAAAAATCTGGCAACCCAGCACTGCCGATGCCTTAAACAAAAAACAGGCCCCGTTTTATTACCCGAGCCGACAGAAGGCAGAAACCAATGGTCATCACTGAAGACATCCGTCTATGTAGCAGCTGAGAAAATTATCGGATTCACCAGTTGGCTCCAAAGTGACTCCATCAGTGGACGAACCCTGCAATTGCCTGTCCAGATGGCTCAAGCCAGGTTCAGAAAGTGACAGTATAGCCGGCTAGGGACGGACGAAAGAAATATTGGTCTTAAATATTGACCTAAATGGATCAGGCCCTCAACGTTGGTGACAGTCGCAAACTACTAAATTATCCGCCAAGTTAGTGTTAAGCCCTCTACACCTACTGACTCGGTTCGCGTTGTGAATGGTGGCTTTATTGCGGACAATTCGTTCAAGTTCGATCGCTGGCGTGAGCACTTTGAGCACCATCTGAATTTGGATTATCAACCCATCACGTCCTCGCTCTGCTTTGCGAGAGAAATTTAATCGCCTCTACAAACCTGCACAGCCACAAGGCACTCGTAAAGCGCGGTATTTCCACAGAAATCTACAAGGTTTGTGTTGAAATTGGTGCCCTTGCTCTACGCGGTGATTGAGCAAACGTGGAGAGTCGAATTAGTTCTCAATTCCTAGGGTTCGGGCACCCGTGTGCCCTTGTGTTTGTGTAAGAAATACCGCGGCGTAAGTCCCATCGACGTAACTGTGATGGTCTTCACTTTTCCCCTCCTCAGATGGTTCCGGCCCGCACGTGACTCTAGGACGAGGCCCAACCAAGCCGGTCTCGGAGCTGGGCCTCGAGGCCTGGATGATATATTCACATTTTGGAATTCCGCCATGGCTACCACCAACCAACGGCCGTCTGCTTTGTTGACTTTGCCGATGCGTTCGATTCTGTCGATCGCGAGCCCCTGTAGCAAATAGTGGAACTAGATAGTCTGTCGGTTAAAATCATTGCCATAATCAAGGCCTACTACCGCTCCATCACTGCGCGAGTTTTTGTCCACAGAAATCGCTCCCAACCGTCTAATATCCGATCTGGTGTCTGACAAGGTTGCATTCTGTTGCCCATTGCGTTCACCTACGCCTTTTACTGGATTCTCGGAAGGGCCCTATACGGTTCTGATGGGTTGGAATTTGAAACCGGACGCCAGCTGACTGACCTAGACTACGTTGACGATATCGCTTTACTAGCCCCAGGCTTTGGTGATAGTCTAGTTACGCGGGTGTATAAGATTGCTACTTCGGTTGACTTTCCCATAAATGCTTACCCATAAATGAGCTGCATACCTGAACAGGAAAAGGCACCATTCGGGATGAATGGCTTTCAACTTGAGGAAATAGACATTTTCAAATAAGTCTACTTGCCACCATTGCCTTATGGTTAGGCTTTTGAGCTAAGACAAGGTCCAAAAACAATCCGAGTGGCTGTTGATGACCTGCATGCGCTACAAGTCCACAAGGACCCTCTTGAAGTGTACTAATCAAATATCATGATCCATGTTGTGCCATCCGAGGGGACCGACACGTCCCGCAACCCTGCTCCGTTGATGCGGGCAAATATTATGCGGGTTGAAACTCTCAAGCATATTCTTGGTATCAGATCATGAAATATGCGAACGCTCCTGGACTGTCTAACGACAAACAATCTTCGTCAGTATAAAGTAAATGTCTTTTGCTTGTCAAATGTCTGAATCCTCGAAACAGGCTGTACTGATCCAACTTCCACTTAAAAGTGTCAACGGATGCGGACATGCTGTCCGCAGACAGAGCATTACAGGCCTTAACCACTGTTGGAGAAGAAATACCTTCTTGCGTCCAGTCATGCACCAGTCACACGTAGTTTGATAGGATCTCCTCTTAAAGTAAGGTTAGTGGCCAGCTCAAAGAAGTCGCCGGATGCAAGGCAACACTCCTGACCCCGCAGCATGCAATTGGTTGTATTAGGTCTCCGCATAGCTGTCTATAGTCCATAGGAAACAAATCAAGATTGGACAATCGTGTCTCGTAGGGCAGGTATCGTTGACCTCTAGCAAGCTTGGTTGCACGTCTTTGAACCTTCTCAAGGGTGCTGTGGTCTTTGACAGCCCACGGTCTCTAGGTTTGTGTGACGAATTCCAATTGTGGTCGCATGACCATCTCGAAGACCGTATGAAAGCACCCTTTGTCAAACTTTGCAAACTCCCACTTAATTGGATACAAGCTTGCATTGCGAATTTTGCTATGAGACGATGGCTTCAGTGAGGGCGTGATCCATACTCCTAGATCTTTCTTAGCCTCTACCTCAGGTAGCGGTGTGTCGCTCAGATAATGCATTTACTGGTGCATGGAGCTGGTTCTGCGGATTCGCAGAATTTCACTTGGTAGCATTGAATGTGGGGAGCCAGTTGTTTGATCATTCCTCGAGTCGATGCAAATTTGCCTCTAGATTTGCTTTATCCGCTTCGTTGTGGATGACCTGCCAAAGCTTTTTGTCCTCAGCAAACATGGCGGTGTCACAGTCCAACCCAGTTACGCAGTCATCAATGCATATAAGGAAGAGGATAGGGCCAAGGACGGAGCCCTGAGGAACCCTACTGTCAACCGCCACCTCCGCCGATTGTTGCTCGCCAAGACGGACAATCTGAGATCGCCCAATCAAGAAGTTTACGATCCACTTCAAAAGCTTGCCTCTTACCTCAATACGATTGAATTTGTATAGGAAACGCTGGTGAGGCACGCCATCACAGGTCTTCTGGAAGTCTATGTAGACTGCGTGTACCACATTTCCCTCATTGAGCGGTTTGGTCCATCGTTCCAAGCAGTAGAGAGAAGATGATGTCGCTCCAAAACTGCATCAGATCACGTTTGATGATTCGCTCAATAATCTTGCAACCAGCCGGTAGTTATTTTCGGAAGCCCGGCTGTCACTTTTATGTATCGGGAAATCCACACAGTCTTTCAATCGGGTGGCAATCTGCCTGCCGCAAAGGAGAAGGCTCGGAAAAGCAGACAAGGGTTCTGCCAACTCTACGGCCAACTCCAACAACTGCCGGTATTACCTCAGGATCTCGCGATTTCGTTTCTTCCAGCTTCAGTTGATCCGGCAGAACAATAGGTTCCCTGATGACCACTGAGTCAATTGTCGGTATCTCTTCCACACTATAGTTCGCTCGAGTAGAAGACCTCTGAAGTTTCTTTTCCAAAATTATCTTTAAAGGTCTTGATTTACTTCTTCGAGAGTTTGCGTTATCTTTACTATTTAATCGGAGAAGCTCAAAAACCATAATTATTTCACCCTCTCTTATTATTTCACTCAAACACTCCTTCAAGGTCATGATATCATCATTTATTCTACACCTGGGGTTTTCGTTGATTGATTCACGAAGCCCATGGACGATTATGCATTGTGACCTGCCACAGCACCTTTGTCCAAGTGGTTCTGTCTGATAATTTGTCTGGCTGATGTTGGGGCTTCCCCAATACTGGCTTGAACGCCATTGGCCTGGGGAGTCGTAAGGGTAGGTAATTCTGCTGTGGGTCCACTTTTAATCGTCCTTTCGGTGGGCGACAGCTCCGCTGCATTTGACAAAGCGCATGCTGTCTGAAGACTATTTTCGTTAATCGTTATCTGCCGTGTTTCGTTTAGCTCGTGCATTGGTATATTTTGATCAATTTCATTTTGTACCTTCGATTGCTTTTCCGGTGAGTTTGACATCTTCCCCCTCGGATTTTTGTGACCCGTCCCTGTGGTCTTAATGTTCGCCTTTTTCTTATTCTTGAGTGTTTCTAGAGGCTCTGCTTCACTTCTCTTGACTGGCATTTTAGAAACCATATTCGGACTTTCTGGGCATTTGTTGTGTAGGTTGCTTCGTGCTCTGCTATGCCTGTTATCCTATGCGTAGATGCTGACAATCTATCCTCTGAAACGAGGGTCTGCTGTATAAAATTCCTCATAATCCTGATTTCTTCCTCCAGTTAATTTAACTTGGAGGCTAGCGTTTGGCAACCGCCACAATAGTTTTCCTCATAGCTCGGCCGTAATCAATTTATAAGGCTTTAAGAGCGCTCCGCCGAGCGTGTGGCGATAGCACAGTTGGGTGCCCGTCGGTCTTGGGATCGCCGGTTCGATCCCGCCCCGCGCGACACTTTGTACTTCAATTTCAGCATTCACCATTTTGCGCAAATATAGTATATCCACAAGAAAATACTTCGGATATGCATGTTTGTCCTATGTACGAAGCGGAAAGCCTTTTATGTCGTTCTGCTATTAGATAGTGACTTTATTGGTTGGATATTTTCGTCCTATTACGGTGGTAGATGAATTCGGAAGAGAGATCTTTATTAAGTATGTTTCGAAATATGATGCATTCAACGAATAATTTTAGTAAGGGTAACTCAGCCTTTGCAGAAGTTGCTCTAGTAGTTTCGTTGGAAAGATGATCAGACTATCTCGGTTCACAAACAGCAGACATGCAGACGAGGGATCGTTGACTCGATGGAAGTCCGTGTTCTGCGAAAACCGTGGTGAAAAAATGCGAGGACGAAGTTATTGTTGCGTGGAATCCGGTTCTTGGTACCAGAAAGCTTATAAAGCGTACAGTAGACCGAAAATCTTGAAGAAAATAAATTCCTCAGAGGTCAGAAATTTAAACCTAAATTCGAAACGCGCGGTCTCACTGACTGTTTAAAATACGAGCCTCGGTTTTATTGGTAAGGACCCGGACAAGGTCGAGCGCTGGTGTGAGCACTGAGCAACTTCATGACTTCGATGGCCAAACCATTAGGTCTTAGCTATCCCCTGAAGCGAAATGTTACATCCAGTCTCTGAGGTGTCGTATGACCACCCGCTCAGCGCGAAATTACCGAGGCACTACGGAGACTGCACATCAACAAGGCACTCGTCAAGATGGTATTCCCATTGAAATCTACTAGTCTTGTATTGACACTGGCACCTTTGCTCTGAGGCGATTGACCATTAATTAGGAAATGACGTCGTGGCTGAGGCTCAGACATCCTTGTCTGTCTTCAAGAAAGGCGATGAAACTGTGTGGTAACTACTAATGCAGAATCCTCATCTACGTTACGAACGCCTTCACTGCTGTCCTCGTCAATCAATTCCAGATGGTGCGTGACTCGAGGACGAGGTCCAACCAAAACCGACTCCGAGCTGGGCGTGGATGTGCGGACCCTATATTCACATTGAGGCTCATTATTTATTGTCGGAATGTGTAATAACAACTGTCGGTCGTCTGTTTTATTGACTTCACTGCTGCGTTAGATTTTGTCCATCGTGAATCGAAGTGGTGGATAGTGGAACTGAATGTTATGCCGGCAAACATAATCACTGATCGAAGCCTATAAGCGCTCCATCGCTGATCAAGTTCTAGTTTATCAAATTAATCTCACAACCGTTCGATATTTAATCTGGCGTTCTGGCGGTGACCTGATTTAGCGTTGAAGCAATTGACCTACGCGAATTATAACCAAAAACGGTCATTATTAAGCAGCCAGGTCGATGTCTTCGCAGCGAATGTTGACCATCCCATTGGAAGCTGGACCGAAGTCATTCATTCGAAAAACCGCCTTCAGTCAACAGTGTGGTCACAACCTTCAGTTTTTCGCTGGTGTTCCTCGCGCATAGCCCAGTATGGTGCATGCGAATCTCTGTGGCAACTAAATATCGCTACAGGTTCAAAAACATATAAGGCTCAGCAGAGCCATGCGAGCAGCATCAATTAGGTCTAAAAATTGTCCTTAGTCCACCCGTTTCGCCGTAGCTTTTCTCCGGCATATTTGGAGCTGTCTATTTTTTAAAACTGGCAGCCAAGAGATGTCTCCTTGTCAGAAATTGACGCCAGAGGCAGTGATCTCCGCACGGCTTTAGAAATCTGGCGCCGTATGAGAAATCAGCCAGACAGCTCTCGAGAATTCACTCGGTGGTGTAGTTGGGTAGGATGGCCATCGAAATGCAACGTTGTTAAAAGCCATACCGAACATTGCACGGTTGCGAAACATGATTAGGGGTTGGAACTCAGTAGGAAGCCTCGATCACAGCGTGGTTTGTTCGACATATCATCTAGCTCCATTATTTTTCACACGACGGCCAGGATAGCGAGCAGACGACTGGCAGTTGTAACAACCGAGGAGTCCAAGAACGCCTTAGAATGTGAACATTTGACCACTAAACTTGCGTTTGTCTCAGGATCCGGGTTTACCGGCTTTCATCACGCCTGCGTCGCCGTGACAAGAGTTTAGGCTGAACTGACCCCAGGATTTTGATTTCTCCGGGCCCGGATCAAGTTCCTGGATTTCAGGTGGTTGCGGATATCTGGGTTGTACCGGGCTGTCGGAGTCGATAAAAGTTTGCACATCGCAGCACGCCCCACGAGATCACACCTATGGGGTCTGCCGACTGTTATAGATGCCATAACATAAATCGGTTCTTTTGTATGTGAGATTTCTTAACATTTTTAAGTACAAACGGGTCCCCCAAGTGTCGTCTCATAGTGCATTGATTGCTACCGAAGCCTAGATAATTCCTTTCGAAGTAAAGGTGATCGGGATGCAGTAAATTTTGACCAACAGGTTGTCGACGGCATTCTATAGGACGTGGCCTACCGACATGGGTTTTCATCGGCAAGGCTGTACAACTTCATGGCTCCTCTAGTGTCACTGGTGTCATCTCAGGCAAAGATGTGCCTCTATGCTAGGTGCCGGCGTGCCCGTAAATTGTAAGTAGTATAGCCTTCATTGAGACTCGGGTACGAATTATGCAGACACTCAAACCTGGCGTATAAGCGGTCGCGAATACGTAGTGCGCGGCCCTCTCTATATATTGATTTTATCAGATGCTGTAACCTCCTATCACAGTTTTCATTGCTACTACTGCATTGTAGCAATAAAATTTGTGGAAAATCCTCAACCACCTCTAGGTGCTGGCATTCGATTTATGAATCTTGAATGATGCTCATGTATGTAGTAGCAGAGTTACCGCGGTTAGATGATGCAAACGCCGATTTAAATACGTTTTCCCTTATTGGTCTTCGACATTAACAAATACCGCCCTTTTTCTTAACGCCTTACCACCGTTCCTCTATGAGGAACGTGTCCTCGAGCAAGTCGTTTCCTGTCTGGTGCACTTGTTGTGTGTAAATTATTCTTGTGCTAGTAAGGACAGATGCGACCTAAACGAAGAAGAGCCCAAAAATGAAGTACTTCTTTAGCTCTGCGGTAAGCTTCTCAATAATAACTTCCCCTTGACCAGGCTAGAAAGCCCTGTAAGCCATCGTTTAGAAAAATAAAGGATGTCTCATGAATCGGAACCTTCGTTCTGTTTAAGATGACCCGACTATATCAACGAGGACGTTTATTTGAGAGGGTGTTAGCCTTTTGACATTTGATGCAGCCGTTTCTCCAAACTAGTGACAGTTATTGAAGAGTCGTCCTTTTTCTCGTGAGGATTACAGCTGCGAAAATTATCGGATTCACAGGTTGCACCATTTCAGGTCTTCACCTCTTATTCCTATCAAATTAAAATGGACAGACTAGTGGGGCTTCGACAAATTGGTGCAACCTGACTGCGAATAACTTTTCAGGTCATGAATACACAGGTAATTACCTCAATATATTAACTGCCCGCTGCGTTGTTGGCATCTTTAGTGGTCTGCGTGAACATGAACAGTTTGAGGCTGTTATGTTGCTGATGGTAGCAGTGGCAGCGTTGATAATGGTGGTGATACCGCTGCTTCCGATAATTATAGTGATGAATCTTCATTTTTAGCTGTGTTCCACTCCCATTGGTCGATCTCACCTTCGCTCCTTGGGAGCTTACTTTGTACTTCGGGAGTTGCACACTTTTGAATGCATGCGAGAGAAAAGGCTCCTCTCGGAAATCGAGGAAGGATTTGGCAGTGGCAGGGCTCTTCAGACTGTGCGCAGCCTTATTTTCATCATTGAACAAGTTGTGGACCAACTCATTTGCCTAGAGAACGAAAGACCCACAGAGTATCAATCCACAAGCCTCCGCAATATTCCCGTCGATAAGACGACCCAACGTGACCTGGAATCAGCCAAGAAGGAATTTGTCTCAAGCTGACCATGTATAATTATTATCTGTCTTTGCAAGTCGCTCATACTTAATCTTACGTTTGCTTTACGGATCCCTGTCCACGAAAATAGCACCTGTCCTTCTATGACCATCTGTTTTCATGACCCTTCTTAAACAAAATAACTGTGGCTAGAAGTCAATCGTCGCAAACTCACCTCTAAACATAATTAGACGAATTGAAAAACGGTTTCGAACTAGAGGAAGAAGAACGAACGATCACCGAAACAGCAGTTATGTTAGCCTAAGCTTTTAGGATCGTAAAGTAGCCCATTCACATAGACTGGGAGGGAAACAGCAACTGAAAAATTATGTAGTCACACATTTGAAAAAGAAAAGCAGGGGGGAAATGGGGTTGTGTCCGTAACTGTGCTAGCTCCTCCCCATCGAAGTCAGCGGTTTCGGCACGATAACCGCCTACGTCCTTGGCATGAAACCAGTTCGCGCCATACCAGAGCGGAGTATCACTGTGTGTCTGTTGATGGAATGAGTGCCAGGATCCCCAGGCTTCCAACAGTCATCGTCCCGTCTTTTTATCTGCTCGCGTCATTATCCGCGTGCTGGTGAAGTCGATTTGTGGCCATCCTCTAGGGTGTGGGCAACGATTTGAGACAACAGAGCCTCTCCACGTAGCTCTTTTGTGCTCGCGTGTCCACGAGCCGATTCGTCCCGCCGTTCGGCCTTTATGCTGTTGGGGAAAGTCATGGCATGAGGTTAGATAAAATACGCGATTGGTCATTTGCATCCAGCTGGTCCCTCACCTACACGCATGACAGTTACCGGCCGGTGGACGATGTCTCCGCATAACTTTGCAGGAATGCGTGATGCTCCCTCTGATACATGCCTTAAGTATGCTATCGTGTCGGTGGCCCTCTACCGTTCGTCATTCATGCTTGGCTACGAGGGCAGTGGTCGATAGAACTGTCTGGGTAGTCATCCCGTGCAAGTTAGTCCCTGCGGCTCGCTGCGTTTTCGCCTGTTGGAAGACTACCTGACGGCCGCGTTTGTTTACCATCAGATGATTACTATGCTAGATGAAAAGGTGAATCGGGTTAGTCGCCATGATGCTAAGTTCACCGCTGGGTCTGCACATGACTAGAATGCCAAAGGCAACTGTCCAAACCTATCTCAGAGAAGCTGTAATGGTTGTCGAGGTAGAGTAGTTGCGTCCCCAACTGAGCGGCCATCGGCATATTGGCCTTGTAAGGATATCATCCAGGTGACTGTTCATAGCCGTTTGTAATCGTCGCTTGGGGGTCTTTCTTAAGTCCTACCATAGCGTCTGTATGTACTGCGCTTTCGGTTGCATCGTGCATAATACCCGAAATTCTGGTGTTTCATTGTCTAGAGCCATTCCCTCAAGCTCATGTCTGTCTGCAGATTTATCGGTCAAGTCATAGGAGGCTTCATACACAGGAGTTGTGTCAATTTAATTCGCATGATCTGTCCTAGAACGTCTGGACGAGATATGATTCTAGGATATGAACCTGTGTTTACCGTAACAGTAATGTGGGATTAAGAAAAATCTTAAAGATCTTTACTAGGCAAATGAGTTCTCTACATTTTGCTGTTATACGATGATCACGTAGAATCCAAATTACCGGTAAGCTGACGGCAGGAAGTAATCGAATTCAGGAGATCCTACGTAAATTTGAAATGGTTCAGGAGAGGCTGCAGACTGAGGTTCCGAGACGATTGATTTTATTTTGCCTGAAAGTCGCAAGAGTCGAAGGCATTGCGCCTGGGCCTTTCAGCAATTTGAACTTGAGGAGAAATCGCGCCGGCAATATTGAGTCAAAAGGTCGTTTTTAGAAGTGTACAAAAGGAGACTTCTATTCTATTCAACCCTCGAGGAAAACGTTGCTTGCCGGCCAAAGAACCTTGCTATACTTAGGGGGATGGATGCTCGCCGATCGGTTACCGGACGCATTCCTTCCATTCTGCCTTCAGGTTTACTGTCATGTCCCACCAGCAGCCGTACAGCGGTTAGTATTATAGACCGAACGTTACCGACAAAGATAAGGAAGACTGGAATGGTCATCATCCTACGTTAATATTCCCGATCAAAACCGGCAAGACAACGAGCCCGTGGCACAATGCATTAGAACATTGGACTTCTAACCAACAGGTCGTGGGTTTGAGCCTCGAGTGTTGCGCCGCCTGAGGTTTGGTATGACTGGCAGATGATGGCCAGGAATGGCCATTCCAGTCTCCCTTTGTGGGCAATGTTCTTGAACCATGCGGGATGGGCGTTAATGGCTAACTCGAAAGTCTGGGAGGCGGAATGTAGCAAACAACCTCCAAGGGTCAGAACCCTTATGTGCGTCCGGCCTTCACAAGCGTCATTTTGGGATCACTATAATGCTCTCGGTGGCGTTCTTGGAAGATTAAGGCTGCCGCTAAACTTTACAAGGATGACTTGACGCATTTGTGGCCATGTCCGCCCGAACTAAATAACCAGCGCGCTTGCACGCAAATTGGGAGCGCTCTCATTGAAAGAAGGTGCAGCACCAAATTACTCTCGTCAAATCCAGTGGCTGTGAACTGTGGAAAATGGCGCTTCCTTGGATACTGTGGTTGAGGGTGTGGGGCTCGATGAGATATTTGTAGACGTTCTGCGTGGGATGAAATGAGGGTTGAACGAAATAATTTTTGTAGTTTGGGCCTGTAGGGATGTAGGTAAGCGGATATTAGAAGGGGGTTGGAAGAGTATCCGAGGCGGCAGCCTTCTCCAAATCCATGCAGACGATTTCATCCCAATACAAGCTTTGGATGCGGATCTTGGAACCCCGCAAAACCAACCGGAAGAGTCATTTTATGGTTATAATGACTGGTGCACTCGGTTACAACAGAGAATGAAGCGAGTGGGGCTTACCAAACCGTTCTCGGGGTAAGACTCGCAACCAACTAGCCCTGATGGAATTACAGAAGGGGCCTATGTAGCCTGACTTAGGAGACTGGTGGGGTCTTCATGAGCGTAGCAAGAAAGTAGGGGACCGGACTTGAGAGATGAGCGAGTGCCATGTGGGACCAGGGAGGGTATTGATTCTAATTCTTCGTATCCTCCTCGACCTCTAGAGTCGTCTTAATTTGGCGATCAGGTCACTCGTCCATCTTGACAGTCGGTTGATAAGTTGTTGTGGGTCGGAGTGCAGTCCGGGGAGTTAAGAAGGGACTGGGTTCCACGATCAGTCGTTGTGGTTCTGGGGATCGCAGCTGGCCACCTAGTGAATGACGGCGACTGATACGACTGCGGATACCTCTACTTCCGTTAAGGAAATGGTCAACGGACACCGAGTAAAGCTGTAAACGCAGGTTAGTTGGGAGCAGTCAGTCAGTTGAGGTAGGAAACCTAACATAGCCAGGTGGACATGGCTCAATCTACCTCAGGGACCAGGAAATCTCCGACCCTTGTCATGCCGATGTCAGGTCGGACAATATGAATATCATGCCTTTGATCTGTGTGCATGATAGACAGACGAATCAAGTAACTAGCTTGCTCACAACACAGCTAGCAAAACCTCAATAGGACATCGGAGACCGCATTCCACGCGCCGCTTACTGTGGTGAATATCTGAGGAAAATTCCTGGAAGTAGTCCAACAGATGAAGCTCCCCCAAATTGATTAGGTCTGGTTGGAACTGCCGAGCAAATATGAAGGGATTATGATGCATGAAGGTAGTGAACTCACCAGCCCCGTGCAAATGTCGGAAATACTCCACGCCGTGTTAGGCAGCGAGATATCGGCCAAATGTTCTACAGCGTTACAGTAATGGCTTTGCAGAGATGAAAGCCAGCATATACATTCAATATTTGAGTTGTTGGAAAACCGGGCCAAAGACAGTACAGTAAAACTTCACCATATTGTGGGAGGAATCCTTGGGGGCAAGGCGGATCAGCGGAGTGGGGTGCGTCAAGTCATCTCCGAGCTGGTCAAGCACTACTGTGGTATCTGGAAGTGTGCCGGAAGATGCTGTTTTACTTAGAGACCCAGCACAGTACAAAAAATCTATATTTACTTATGAAGCGTTGTCCAATGTTTTAATCGCCTATGACTTTTGGACAGCTAGAAAACCATCTGCTACTAAACAAAGGATTTTCGGTGAGCACTTGATTTATAAGCGAGCCCTTCAACGTTTTTATCTTTTGTTTTGCGAATGATTTTCTTTTAATTTCATGTGTGGCAACATATTTTAGGTACCCCAATAGCAGCGTTAATTCAAGAGTCGACTGGTACAACTTCAGACCAAGAGTTCCAACATCTTATGCATTTCGATTAGGAATTCCTAGGTCTCGTGTGCCTTGCTTAGCTAACTTGCTAATATATTCTGTCTACTATATATTAGTGAGTAGAAAGCAACTGCTAGATAATTAAGACTGGACTGGAATCTCCAAACGCGCAAGATATACTATTTCCTCCTCCTGGTCGTGGATTCGGAATTTCGACTCCTGCATCCAGTTGCACAGGTTAATTCACTAAGGAATATAAAAATACCAAAAATCATTTCGTTATGAAGGGTTCTACGTATGTAGTTGTGCATTCGGGGCTTGATAGCCGACACATTTGAATAAAACTGCAGCGCATGGCAAGTCTGCAAATGAAAAATCTGTCGAAGGCGGAAGTCGGAACAAGTTATCTCATCAAGCTTTACTGTATAACCAATGCTGATTTTGGTGTGGCATATTTGAAGCTGGTTTTCGGCTGAGAAAGTTCTAAGTAACCTGTGTTAATAAGATGCACACCAGAGCGCTGCTGTATTTTTTTATATTCTTATACAAACTGAACTGTTTAGCATATCACATTGATAGAATTTTACTGCTTCTACATCTGTTGTCCAGAAATACATTTCATCCGTTCTATAAAGATGCATTATAACATCCAATATGTACTGGAATGTTTATGTACCCAACAGTACGATTCAAAAGCATACTCGATAAACCTATCGAATACGGGTATTTGTTTCGGAAACTCTATCTACCCAATTGTCTCTGAAATAAGCTTTTTTGCATGGAATCTAAGCAATGAACTTTTTTCAACCGTTTTTTAACGGAATTACCTGAATTTGGACTAAAAGTGAAAATAAATTAGGGCATTATGCAGTAGATAACCAGTAATTTGTCATGATTAAGGCCGAATCAGGTGTTCTGAAACCTTGTAAATGCGAAACAAACGTGCCAGGGCGCGTTATTTATCTTAATATAATGTTAAAAGCTGCTCTTTATTGCATATACGCATATTTATAGGGATGCTGAGGGCCTGCAGTCAGATTTCGTGCGAGTTGGCGAGTCTTGCGAAACAAGAGCGGACATTTATGATTGTTTTAGCCTGAATTCCTGTCCTTTAGCGTTATATGCCTTTTCAGCGACCCAAGCAGTTAAATCGTAAGGAGAGAGAGTCACCATTTCGGCGTCATTTCATGCAGTTCTTCGGTCACCTAGTCCTTCTTTATCGATATTTCGCCCGCTGCCTTCAAAAGGCTCATTGCTATATCGAAAACGAGCATCAGTGACTTGTACTGGACTTTGCTGACGGTGACGCAGGCTCTCACGGCAGCTATCTCACAGTATTCTCCACATTCAGTATGTTTCAGCTGGCAGGCGAACGGGTGGGTCCAAAAATTTCTGCCGCCTATGAATCAACTGCACGAGAAAGATCAACCACGGAGAAACAGCCGTCATGTGCTGGCAGATCATTGCTTATTGCATTAGTATTTTGAGCTTTTTTCTTGTTGCGTGTCCTTTGTTTTTCCCGAAGTTCTTGAACTCACACCCAGGTTGAACAATTAAATGGTTATGCTGAGAGCGAATTTCATCCGTAATCGTCGGCAGTAATTGTCATCTTATGCGCGTTCTGATTATCACTTGTCGGTAAGATCCCTCCTAAATGTGACACTTGCTCACAGATTTTGCCACATAAGGGCAAACGGTGTTTGAACACTCGTAGAACGTGTTGCAGACTATCCAAAGAGAACCGAATACCGGTCGGAGAAGAGACCTGGGCTTTTGGTATTAAGGGTCTTTTTACACAGACTTGTAGGAATCACAGAAATCTGAAATGAGCAATTAAAAGGCCAGCACTTGAGTAGAGGACTCGAGTATTATTTTTTTAACGCCAAGTCATGCTCAGATATTTCTAAGAGTCACCAGAGTTACGCAACACCATTAAACATCCGTTTTGGCTACTGACCACTAGAACTTATGAAGCGAAACCTTTCTTCGCGCATGGATGAAAAACGTCTCTACCCGTCAAACTATGTAGTTGTGTCCGTATTCCATCGGGATTTGGGCAATAACGAACGATCAAGTTATTTGAACCAATTTGTTTGATGACGTAAGCGAGTCTATACTTCCGATGGTCGATGCAGCATCTTTCTTATGGTCACTCAACTCTTTATACACACTGAAGACTAATTGCAAGCTAGAATCCGTTTTTTTGTCAAGGGGGACAATTTAGGGTTTCCAGTCATCGAGGACTTGATGGAACACTGGTATGAATGTTAGTCCCGATCACTAGGGATAAATATGACACACAAAAGGTGCTGGCACCGATAAATACCTTCGATTTTTTCGTAATTGGGTAGTCAGTTAGCCTGGTAAAATCTGCCAAAACGCTTATCAGCTATTGATGAACTATGCAGTTATTTATCATACTTTACAGCACGGGTGCTAGCTAAAAGCCCAGGTACGCATGTTTCGCCTATCTTATGTCGCTGCATGACGCAACTGCGAGGTGTCCGAATCATCAGTGGGATGAAACTGGACTTCGTATAACAGAAAACACACGGGAGCGCGCTGGGGACCCACTGATGAACCGAATCCCTCACGGCTGCGTCAAGCAGCGACATAAGATCAGCGAAACACGCGTGTCTGGGTTTTTAACTAGTAACTGTGCTATAAATTATGGCAAATAATTACTTACTTTATAGTACTGAATGCCAGTTGGCAGCTTGTGAATATTATGTGGTTATTCCTGGGACCGTTTTGTTAAGTAAAATTGCCGAAGCGCTCATACAACTCTCAAATGCCGGTGATGAGATTGCGGCAATTAACTTCTCGAATACCGATAACCAGGTCCTAATTTCATTAAAAATCCTCTGTGCTGACTGTGGAAGCCAATGATTTTGGTTACTGCGTAGTTTCATCCTGTGCGTGCTGCACCCTCGCCGTTTTTCTGCTTCTGTGTTTAAAAGCGAATCCAAGCTTTGTGGGAATAAAATTCTCTTTTCAGCCATCAGGTCTCTGTATTATTAACAAATCTACGGAACTCGTCTTTCATCACGCAGTGAAAGATAGTTCTTTTATGACACCCATGCATTTCATTTGAAAAAAACGAGTACCACGCTGTGAAAATGGGTGCGTTGGATAATTTACTAGCAGGTCTCTATAGCATTAGCATATGAAAGCCTGGGAATGTTTTTAAGCGTCCGTATCACCCATTCAATTAAATATCCCACGGATTTTGCATTCAGTGTGGGATCCTTATAGAAAATTCTGTGGGTGGTGGATTAACAGGCGAGCAACTAATTCACGTTTTAGGCATTCGCATTTTTCACAGCTTCACTGTCAAGGAGTACATAGTAAGAACACACCGGGGGTGGAGGGGGCAGACCAAGGTGATTTCGAAGCCAAAAACAGGGAAATTAGCGTGAGAAGTATGCTAAACTGTGATTGTCCTCGGTTTAAGGCTCAGCGCTTGCCGACTTGGGTTTGGATGGCCACCATTATTTTGTGAAAGCATGTAAATTTAGTAGGCAAAACTACTGACCGAAGCTTGCGCTTTGTGTGCGCCCTGGAACCCGTGGCAAACAGTCATCACGGCATGTCAAGCCATGTTCGATGTGGGTTTCGGATAAGAACCTTGCACCGCTGCCAAAGCCCACTTTCAACTATAGTTTGACAGAAATTATACTAAGGGTCCCATAGCATATTGGTTGGTTGCCATCCTTGTGCACAGCCTGAGAGTGTGACGCAACCCTCTAGCAAAGCGTTGGCGCTGAAGCACATTCTTCTAAATTAGCAGAACTGGCAAGGCTTTTTACAGGGTTCTACGTGATTCTCTGTTTACACAACAAACGTGGACACAACCAACCGTATTGCAGAATTTTAAAGCCATGAACTGAATTGAACTATATTTTTTGCAACTTTTCCTATAGTTCGTTTATGACATCAAAGGAAACGTAAAATGCTTTCAGGAAAGTTATACGGAAGAAAACCAAACAAAACTAGACTCAGTATATAAAGCAACTTGTAAACATCCATATCTCCCCATAAACCTCACCTATATGTATGCAGTTCGACTTACCATTGTCCTAACTACATAGTCGATCATATCACTATTTTCAGTTTTTTGAGGAAAAAAACATTTTCACAAGATCTAGAGGTACTACTGACCAGGAAAACCGAGTTAGTTACTGTTATATATGCCAAACGAAAGGATGTTTGAAGGCAGGACCTTTACAAGTGGGGAGTGATAGACATGGTGGCATTCCATGAATGGGGAAATCTTATAGGTTGCAGGGTGGCCAACCAGCATAAAGATGGCATGGGCACACTTACGTGACCTTGACCGTTCACAAGTTGTGGGCAGTTGGCGTGATGTCCTGACAGCACGAGAGTTAATTTTCAATTTTTAGATCACCCCAGAAATTAATTTGAAACTTTGTCCTGATCAGTATATTTAAGGGCCCATAGGCGCAGACCGAAATTTTATAAGAAAATTTGAGCTGCAGTCTATCAGCCACTGCGAGATAACTGCGCAATATTCGCAAGCTACCAACAGGCAGTCATACCATACTGACAACACAGGTACTAGCTAAAATCCCAGACACGTGTTTTGCCGATATTCTGCTGCTGTATGTCACAGCTGCGAGAGGTTCGGTTCATCAGCGGATCCCCCAGCATTCCCTGTGTGCTTTCGGGTAGACACTACAGTGTTGAAATTTCAGCTTTTTAATTTCCTTCGAAATTCATGTGTAACTTGAAGCAGGTCAGTATATTCAAGGGTCTGTAAGTGCAGACTGAAATTCAATGTGAAAATTTGGGCCGAAGTTCATCGTCAACTGCAAGATAAATGCTTAATATTCACAAGCTGCTAACAGGAAATCAGTAGTATTCAGTGCTACTCTTATTACGGACCGAAAGATGTGTAGTTTTAAGCCTGACTAGATGGTGTCGCATCCAGTCAGTAGAGTGTTTGACAAAAATAAACGATTTCTATCTGAATTGTGTTCACATTTTGCCTATTTCCCACTTGCGGTTGAAGTAGAGTTAGTGGATGTCGGTAAACGAGTCAACAGCCGTTAATCTCAGTCTCCCGTATCGTTGTGGACGTCACTCCCATCTAACCTATTCCCACTCACAGCTGGCAGGACCTTGGTCTGGCGGTTCAAGCGTTTAGAGCTCAGTAACCCACTGGACCTAAGCCGAAAATTCGGATACACCGGTACTTCGAGTTGTGGTATCACACTATTTGACGGCAAATCAGCTAGTGTTTACCCTCCTTGTCACTAGCGCTTAAAGGAGGCTTTTGCTTACCCAATTTGGAGTTCTTCATGCTCACAAAACACTGGAAATGTTTGCATAGTGACGCTCTGAAGACTTTTTCGATCAGCGGTTTGATAGCAGGAGTATATACCCCTTCATATGCCTCAGGAGTTGTCTTGAACCAAACTAACCTGCCACACCAGAAGGTCCTCCGATTTCACCGACGCCCGTAGGCGAGCGGCGAGAAGGATTCAGCTATTGACTGGTTACTCTTGTTTAAACGACAACGGTTGTGTCACTACGGTTATTAACCGTGCAATTTGCAAAGTAAGACGCAGAAATATGAAACGCCATCCATAATGCTGGTGGCCTTGTGTTAAATTCCAGGGTGGTTAAGATTAAGGTTTGGGATAGGGTTAAGTCTGCGGTAAGGGATATGGTTTAACTAAGGTTCGTCTCAAGAGTAACATATTTGTCTCAGTCGTTGTGAGACTTTAATAACGATGGGTTACTAGTGGGGAACCTCACTTAAGAACCAAATTACACTTAAGTATAGAAAACTTGGTTCACCTCTTGAAGGGTGACCAGTTCAAAATGCGTGGGGTGTGAATAATAGTTTGGGCGTTGCAAAATGTCCTTGCTGGAGACGAGAAGCGAATTATGAGCTGGATGATGACTCATCACAGCCGATCAAAATAACCATATAAAATAAAAAGTAGTGACTATAAATATAGTGACTAGCAAAACAAGTGAAGCCAAATGGGATCTAAATATGCCGGGACTGAGTGCCCTACCAGAAGATCATAAATATTGGTCAGAGATCAGTGTGAAAACGGAAGGCGTCATTTAGTGTTTGGATCGAAATTTTTTTCCACAAACTTGACGTACAAAATACCAGTTATTGTAGCCTTTGTAGCAGACCTGGATTAAATCAGATTTTTGAGCCTCAGAACCGCACAAAACAACTCACTTGCTGGCCCAAATACACCACAGTGACAGTACAGGTACAAGCTCAAATGGCCATTGCTTTAAGCTAAAACTTGTTATAAATATGTTGTATCAGATAATCCCTTTACATACTACTAATACTACTACTACTACTACGTCTATTGGCAATTTATGGAATATTACCCGGTTATCCCGCTTAGGTGGTAAGCGCCGGTCCAAATATACAAAAAACTTTTAGTCTACGCCAACGAAACCTCAAATACACCGATTAGCTCCAACTTAGTGGCCTATTTCTAAAGAAAGTAAAACGAACTAAACCTTTTTTAGCCCTATGCAGGTAATATTTTACTTCGAAAGCGTATCCGAAAATCTGTGTTCCATGTTTCGGCAGTTTAGGAGGAGACGTTCTCGTTTCGTTGTCTGATCAATAGGACGCTTGCTTCAAAACAATTGCACTCTCTGTTAGGAAAAAAGGTGCTTAGGTAACCCCAGTGTGATTCACTTGGAGCGAGATAGTTTACCGAGACAACAAAAATTAGAGAGCATTAAGCGTGACTCGAAAGGGCTTGCACTATGATAGCCAGACAACAAACCTGAACGACAGATAGACAGTTCCTTTACCGAGACACCAGAATCCTACTGGTTCGACATCTGCTAACCGATTAAAAAGACAATGCGTATTGGGGTTCCTGCGCACGGATCTTATTCAACACTGAAGTCAGAGCCAAACTGAAGTTGACGGGCATTATCTGTGAATGCTGACAGCAGCAATCTAATTAGCTCACCCTGGTGGTACATTGCCATCTTCTGCATAAGAAATATTGATCCAATCTCATGTCACCCTTCTTTCTTGGCTCCGTCACTGCTTCCTGCACGCAGGCCACACATAAACAGTCAGCGACGGATGATTCAACTTAACAGACGCGCGCTTCATCTTCCATTTAATTGTTAAGGGGCGGAATTGAATTTGGCATTGCGCGTGTTATGCCATCCAACAGGTGATTTTCGGCCCAGTATGCCGCCTAAAACACCCAGAATGCTGTTCGCTGGTGTGCTCATGAGATGTGGCAGTACTGTTGAGTTGTCATCCTATAAATATTTTCTGATAAAGGGGACCTAGCGAGACCTGTCAAACGCATTTTAAGATTAATACGGGATTTCGAAAGATTCGAATAATTATCTTGACGTAGTTTTGAAAACCTCAGAGACCCCGGTTGGCGTTAAACCCAGGACAGCCATCACTTTGACCAACTGAGCTACGAGTCCTTCACCGGGAGCTGGGAGGTTAATCAAACTTGGGTCAAATTACGTGTGAAATTTACAAATTTTGATACGAAGTGATTTAATTCACGGTCTCCGCTGAGGCCTCGTAGTTCCAGTGGTTAGAGCGTTGGCTGTACTAAAGCTCTCCTTTTGCTGTCGTGGGTTCGAATCCCAACGAATCTTACACGACTGGGTCCAATAAAAATTTTCAAATAGCACATTTATAAGGTAAGGTAGGCACACCCCGAAGCCTCCCTTTGAATGAGCGTCCGTTAGCCTTCCTGAAAATACTCGATACATAGATTACTTAAGTAGTCTGCATTTTTTCTATAAAATTTCGATGACTACGAAAATTCAAATAAATGTCAAAGAAAAAACAAAAGGGAATATTTTGTGAGCCTCAAGACAAAGTGAAACGAGTGGGTTCCGTTAGCGATCGGTGAGCGTTCATCGATGAATTCACGTCAATATTCCCGGTCTAAACCGCCTGGAAAATGAGGCCGTGGCTCAAAACTTAGAGCGTTGGACTTCCGATCAACGGGTCGTGGGTTCGATCCTCGGCTGAGGCACAACCTGGGGTTGGGTATGGCTGGCTGACGATGTCTAATAAGCCAGAAATGGCCATTCCAGTCTCCTTTTTCTTTACCAGCAATATTAAGCTGCCTTTCTCTATTGCGGACTGTCTACGACCCCACACACAATTTCGCTGAAGTTTAAAATTATCCCCATATTTCAAAAACTGGCGTAGGTACATTTCCGACAAATTGCGATCCAGTGGGTTAGGTCCTATAGCAGCAAGCGGAGGTCACATGGTATTAATGAAAAACTAAAATATAGTCTGCTTTAAATTTCCAACTAACAGAAAGCTATGACCATGAAACTGACTGTAGACCTATGCTGGTGTTTACAAATTCACTAATCAACCAATGCATGTTGGGGATCTGACAATGATAGGGAACCACTGAAGTGCTCTTACCTCATTTTGTTATTATGATACTCTTTTTCATCCTCTTTCATTCTTCACTGTCGTAATGAAGTAGATGGCCTCCGCAATGTGCTAGTCGAGCTGGATTTCGACAGCTGTATAAATTCTAGCACGATGTCCATGGGTCTTAAGTGTTGCCGAGTGGTCGTCGACTTCGGTCTTTCGGCATACGAAAAGTAGTCACGAAATTTACTGTCCTCAGTAATTATGGTCTTTCTCAAAAAATAAATTTCCTATAAAATTCAAATACTAATAAGATTTGATGCAGACTGGGACTAAACTTAAGGAATGTAGACTGGGATAAGATCATTGAATGGGTAACAACCACGTCGGAAAATCAGGGCTACTCGTTTTGAAAGAAACTCGGACTCTGGCAGAGTCACATTGAACTTTATGTTCAGAAGCATTTATGGTCTTGTGACAAGTGCCATATTCTCAAAGATCGGAATCCTCTACGGTAGTAAATAACTGTCAGATATATAGTTCAACCGTCGATTTTGACGAGGTCCACCATATGCTCCACGGAGGGGTTGTGCAGGGACGGTGACTTGCGCGTGATTTAGTTTAAAGTGATAGAAGACTTGCGCGGCATCTACCGCACACTCTCCCCCTCCCCTACTTGAGCCCAGTGTCATGACAGAGTCAAGAAGACCGGAGATGGGAGAGTGCGCAGGTGGCTGGCATGGCCGGAGCCGCCCCTGGGTGTACCACTACACCTGACTCGGATACCATGGAGGGGGAGTGCCAAAAAGGCCACATTAAGAAGGAGCCATTGCAGCCTGACTCTCAGTCCACCAGTCAGCCACACCACACAAAATACACAGTGGGCTGAGCACGTGGTCCGAGTTATCCCGTCAGTTGGCAACATTCCAAGCCACGGCTTTTAAGCGCACCTTGATAGTTTAAAGCGCGTCAGATTGTTTATAGGCAGGAAAATGCGCTGAACTGTCGACCTCACTCTTTCCCTCACCCCCACCTCTACAAGAAGAAAGGAAACCGCCAACACTGCGACAACCACCGATTTATCTCGCTGCGCAACATCGCTGGAAAGATATTTGCCCTCATTTTCCTTAATCGCTTGACTGCTCCTGGAAATCTAATGTGCCTTCCGACGACAATGAGGAACAATTGACATGATCTTCACCGCTCGCCAGCTGCAAGAGAATTGCCAGAAGATGCGGAATCACCTCCACACTACCTTTCGAGGATCTGAAGAAAGCCTTTGAAACGGTGAATCACGATGGGCTGTGGAAAATCATGCAGAAATTTGGCTGTCCTGAGCACTTCACGCATATGGTACGTCAGCTTCACGACGGGATGATAGCACGCGTTACTGACAACGGGACAGTATCCGAAGCATTCACAATGACCAACGGAGTGAAGCAGGACTGAATCCTTGCACTTTCCCTCTTTTGTTTCATGTTCTCTGCCATCCTAACGGATGCCTTCTGTGAAGAACGCCCCGGGATCCACATCGCCTACCGGATGAAAGACTGACTCTTCAACCAACTTTGGATGCACTTCCGATCGCGTGTTTCCACAGCCACCATCCACGAAACTTCTCTTCGCTGACGACTGCACACTCAATGCACTGACAGAAGAGGAAATGCAATGGAGCATGGACCTCTTCACTGCCGCCTGGGACAACTTAGGACTTTGCATCAACACTGAGAAAACGGTTGTGATGCATCAGCCGCCGCCCAATACCACCTATTCTGTAGCTCACATCAAGGGCAATGGCACCCAACTGAAATCTGTAAATACCTTCACGTACCTGGGCAGCAATCTCTCCCGCAGCACAAAGTTGACGATGAGATCGCCCATCAGATCACAAAAGCGAGCCAAGCCTTTGGGCGCATGCAGAACGTGGTCCGGAATCGACACGATCTCCACCTCAGCACCAAACTCAAGATGTGCAATGCTGTCATATTGCCGATGCTGCTGTATGGAGCGGAGAAGTGGACGATCAACCAAAAGCAGGCGCGGAAGTTGAACCACCTCCACCTCAGCTGCCTTCGCAGAATACTTAAGTTGACATGGCAAGTCAGGATACCGGACACGGAAGTGTTGGAACGAACAGGCTTTCTCAGCATTTACGCTCAGCTGAAACAACTGCAACTGTGCTAAGGCGGCAACCTTGTGAGGATGGAACACGAAACGATTACCCAAACGACTCTTTAATGGAGATGTCGCCATGGGTTCTGGTCGACAAGGGGGTCAAGTAAGACGCTACAAGGACACTCTGAAGACTTCTCTAAAGCAACTGCAGATCAATTCGGCGACCTGGGAGGACCTCGCCTGGAATCGACCTGCTTGGAGAAGGACAGTGAAGACAGGGGCAGCAATCTACGAAGCCAACAGGATCGGCAACACCAAGACCAAAATAGCGGCATGAATGTCCCCAGCGCCCCGGGCCAACACCGCCAATGCCCAGGCCCTTCCAGCATGCCCACGCTGTCAACGCACCTTCCGTGCGTGAATCAGCCTGGTCAGACATCTTCGGACGCAATGCACCAGCAATCCCACTTCTATGTCAAATTCTGCCAACCCTCTTTTGGAATCCCCCTCCCTCACCACTAGCATCAGTTCAATTGCTCCCACCATCATACAGACCACATCTCAATACTCATCACCTGTTACTTCCACTACCACCGCAACAACCGTCAGATATATATGAAGTGCACGCACAAACTTCAGGGGTATCAAAGCTAACGGGGTATTCAACAGACGTGGTTCTGTGATGGTCGGCAGGGTTTTGTGACTCACGGATACGTTTTCCGGCACTTCCACATGCCACCGAGTGAGACCCCATTGGAAAAGTGAAGTTTTTTGTAAAAAGCTTGGGGTCACACTTGTCAGGTAATACGCCGATCAGGATATCATTAGCTGTTCCAATAATGCATGATGTCTTTGTGAAAAAGTACCACTGCAGACTCGTTTACGCGTTACAACCCGTCCATAAATCACTTATACGAGGAAGGACAAGGAGGTACGCCTTAAAATATACAGGGCCGGAATTGGGAGCTACTTACGCTCAGTAGCTAAAACTGTCTGTGCCGTAAATGCGTTGCTTTCACCAAACCTACTGAGCTACACTCTCTATAACGGTCATGTAACAGCGATAATGACACCTAACGTGTTTTATGCTTGGAAAGGATTCTGCCTTCCTCTAGACTACTGATGAACTGTAGAAACTGACTGCCGGGGACCTATATCACAAGTCGATTACAGATTAACGCAAACGTGTGTTTCTTCTGAACCTCGAAAAGAATTTAACTCACTTATGTGGATTTTCACAGAAAAGTAATTTTATTTTTGTTCGGGTGACGAAGGTTTAGGGAGCCAACGTCGCTGACAGTCTGCCAAAGCTGAAAATAATTTGGGAGGTCCTATCAACATTCTTCTTCTTCGTTTTCGTCCTCCTCCTGTAATTCCTCTTTCTCCCTTCCTATTCTTTCGGGTACCAATATTTTCGGTCAGTCATCTTTAGTTGTTCAGTGCACATTAACGGGCGGTAAGTAGAACTATGCTGCGGTACTCTGGAAAGTTTAGGTAACCTTAACGTTCAAAGATAGCGAAAGGGGGGGTCAGTAAAGGTTAACTGTGAGATATGCAGGCTATTTGGTCTGAAGAAAAAGCAGTCACAGACGATACAGTGAACCTAACTCTAGGCATTGTTGGACATTGGTCTTGCAAGCCTGATACGCGCAATCCTGCAACCACGGAATGGCTTGAAGAAGAGATGCCTTGTACGGCCGCCTAAACAGGAAGCGGGAATAGGAAACGCCCACCCACTTAAAATAGTTGGCCTTATGGTAGATTTTAGGAAGGGAAAATATACCCGTGTCTTAAAGCTAAGGCAAAACCTCACAAAAAACGATTCTGTCAGCTTTATCTTAAACTCTAACCCTAGCACTACCCTAAAACTAAATCCTACAGTTGACACGTTAGTAACCTTCCCCCTTAGCCTATTCATGCCCGAAACCCCAATTCTGAT
This sequence comes from Schistocephalus solidus, assembly GCA_017591395.1. NCBI lineage: Eukaryota > Metazoa > Platyhelminthes > Cestoda > Diphyllobothriidea > Diphyllobothriidae > Schistocephalus > Schistocephalus solidus. Next base: position 39,170 of record WEDG01004058.1, on the reverse strand, counting down.
AATCCTTACCCTTATTTCCTTGGAATTTTGCGCAAAGCCACATGTATTGTGGGTGGCTCCTTTTTCAGTGTCCTGTTTAGGTGGTCATAAAAGGCCCGGAGAGACTTCAGTTGCTGTTCATACAGCATCTCTCAATAAAGCTTCCTTGTATGGCCACTGTTGGAAAAGCCACCAATCAGGTTCGTTTTCGGATTAAAAGAAGTGCTATGGGAAGGTAGGAGAGAGGTAAACTTTCAAAATCGTACATATTTTTGGTTTTCATTTTAATCTGCAAACGACTGGCCACCTACTTAAAACACCGCTGGTATTAAAAATATTCTATTTATAGGAGAGCAAAATGATAGCCGTTATATAATATTCGGTGTTGGCAAAGACAAGGTGAAGGGGATGGAATTTATTAAGGCAGCGTATATAAGCTATTAATATTAACCATCCACTGAAATTTTCTGATCAAAGAGTTTAACTAGTCAATTGAATATTGCCAACATAGGCAAGGAAGGCTAGTCTCCCTTGTCTTTTCCAGCCATTTCCGACGGTCTATACCACAAGTTGCTGTGCGTTTGTTGGTGGGGCTCGAGAGTAAGCCCCAAGGCAGAACGAGACTAGTGCGTTCCGTTAGCGATCAGTGAGCGTTCATCAACGAATGCCCATATTCCCGATCTAAACCAGCAAGTCAACGAGCCCGCCCCTCAATCTTTTCAGCTTTGGACTTCTGACCAACTGTTCGCGGGTTCGAACCTCTGGTAGTGGCACAATCTGGGGTTGGTATGACTAACTGATGATGGATAATGATTTAAAAATGGCCCTTTAAATCTCCCTTGTCTTTGACGGCATTGTTAATCTGCGTTTACTACTGCTAACCACTGTGCGGCTGCTGATGTGCTTGTCTCAGGGCAAAATGGGACGAGTGAGTCCCATAACCGATCGGTGGTGCGTCAAGCTGACGGAATTTAGCTATTGCTAGCAAGAAATGCACGTCTGATAAACCACACAACCATCGAGACAAACTTTGTGGTGGTAGAGCACCCGGCTTGGTAAAGAGGCTGCCTGTACTTGAATAGGATTGCGCAGCGAAATATCGAAAATGAGCAACATAAGGGAATGATCGTCTGCATTTCATTCAAGCGCAAGACACATTACTCACTTCCGTCACCAAATAAGAACAGACTGATAAGCGGAGGTTTGCACCTGGTGTGCATACTACCGATTACGAGCGATACCATTTTCGCACGAAGGTCTTACTTGCGCCTTATTTTTGTAAAAACGTGAACCAACTGAAAGAGCATTAGCTTTTATTTATAAACCTAACTCGACTCTGAGTTTAAAATGTAAAGGACTCAGAGCAGTTTCAAAAGAGTACCTTCAAACCCTATCCCAAAACATTTCCGTTACATCAGGAAGCCAGCATTAAAATGAGCTTCTTTTCTGCGGCCTGCAAAAACCACACTGTAAAAAATGGCTAAGTTTGTAGTATGAGTTTTTCTCATTTATTTTTCATGTCCTTATTAATTCAAAAATATTTTAAAGAAAATGTGCTCAAATATATTATTTCTTACAGCTGTTCGGTAGAATATTAGGGTTTGTTCAAATTTTATGCTCAATGAAAGGGTGTTTTTGGTTTTTAAAATTTTTATAAATAAGAGGCATTTTGAAACCTACCGGCCGTTAAACCTGCACTCAACGTTTCAATTTCCATGGTGTAAAACATTATCTGTAAAATAAACCACAAAATCTCACTACGCTATGTGGACAATTTAATATATTTCTTTTAAAAGTTTGCAATTGGTGTGGATCATGTCATCTTTCTTGTAGGCAACATTAATAAATTAACGTATAGTGTATATTATGAATGAAAGAAACCCTTTCTTCAAGTATAAAATTAAAAGAAGGCATAATATGAAACCAAGTGACTATAAGATAGAATATGTTTGTGCGCGTTTTCTTTAAAATATATTGGAATTTACAAGGACATCGAAAATCAATTAGAAAAATATATTATATGCAAACAGGCATTTTTTACAGTGTGGTTTTGGAAGCCGCCAGATGGAAGCTCGTTCAAAATCTGTCATCCTGCCGTGACTGAAATATCTCAGCATGGTCAGTGCCAACAAAGAGAAGCTGAAAGAGTAGTTTCTGGATGCTCATCCTTTCATGCACTCCCACCAGCCTACGTGACACAGAAGGTAAGTTGCAATCACAACCATACGGTTAGCGCAACAACAGATTCACCACCGCTCACTTTTCGCTTCTTCCAACAGGGAGGACAGAGGTTTGGAGCTCATCGTAGTCGGCTTTAGGAGGCAGGGGTAACGCCAAGAGGATAGAGTATCTGCAGGCTATGTGGCATCGAAATTACCTACGTAACAAGGGCCCGATCAGAACATTAAAATTGTGAGCAAGATCTACGCTGAGTTTGCAATAACAGACCAGGTGAACAGCGGAGTGTAAAAAGCAGGTACCTTTACTGAGAAAAACATGCCTACGCTTAAGCTGTACATTGGGTTAAGTTGTGGTGTTAACTCCACCGTTACGGTAATCGGGTTAGTCGAGTGTAGGTTGGTGAGGTGTTAGCGTGCGCAATTCCTCCTTGGCAGGTGACTTATTAGAGCTCACAGGGGTGATTTCGCCAGCAATGCGAGGCCTTGTTAAAACTTGTTTGGCAAATACATTGCTGAATTTACGAGCAGTTCACTGCTCTATTTCTCGTTGCTGCATATATTTGAAAGACAGGAACGATTTTTTATTCTAAAGAGCATATAAATATATTTCGAATTGTATCAATCAACATTTGGAGGCCATAGGGGTATCGTTATGAGAAAAAAATCAAGCAGGAATTTTAAATTTATCGTTTGCTTTAGGGTAAGACAATATAAACGGAAAGGGTGATATTCCTATGGAAGGAAGGTCTCATTCCTTCAAAAGGATAATATGGGGTCTCAAATGTTACTGGCTGTTGGCGGTTGTAGATTTAAATACTTGCACGTTTTCGCATCGAATTAATTGGGTAAGATTTCGTTTAACCGTAACATTCTGCTTTAACCAGACTGAACGAAGTGTGCTCATCAAAGGGTTCAAAACGTGTTGCAAAACCTGATATTATATTATCTGCTGGCACGAAAAAAACTTACGCTCAAGGCCACTGTGCTTACCTTCGTCAATGCAATTTTCAGCCAATCAGCACTACTAGATTTGTAAGTAATATGTTCAAAAGTACAACAGAGGAGATTTCTGGGCCAAATCGCTCAATTACAACTTTTCAGCTGCTGAATTTTGCAGTATATTTTTGAATCGTTAAGTAACCCTATCGTGGTCTGTAGAAAAATTAGTTAAGTGCCCAGCTTTTAAAATAAGCATTGCAGCGCAGAAATCGGTAACTGTTGTCAAGCGAGAACCTAGCCTTGTCACCTCCGCGCACTAGAGGCTTGGATTTCTAAATTTTATCAGTTGCAAAAAACCCCTTTCAACAGTCCACTGTTACATAAGAAATTTTATGGCAGATGCTTGTTGAGCGATAGATTTCGTTATTTAGAAGTGATGATTGGTATTTGAAGAAAAATTGCAAAGGAAGGCAGTTCGTTCCCCGAAAAAATGTCCCTTTGTATGCCTTTTAAAGGTCATGCTCGGAAGATAAAAACTATCATAATCAGTTTGTTTATACAAGGGGTGTCATCGAAGTCGATACTTGAGAGCGTCCTACATGAAAGGCTGTTTGACTCGAGACAAAGCATGAAGGAGCTAACCTGGTGCCCTATTTTTTTCCAAATCTACGAAAACGATATACCCGTCCACGCTGAAGAAGGGACCATAAAGAAGACTATGTCACATTAAAGCAGGAAACTTTAATTTACTTTGGTAAAATTTGAATGATTACATGCCACCGAAAATACTTATTTGAATTGGCTATCTCCCATGGATTCAGCCAAAGACCGATAAACTGTCAACGTTACGTTCTTTACGGTGACAGAAGCCAACGCTAAAGCATCTACCGAGAATTTTGACAATCGAAGTTTGGTTCAGGAAGATTGCGAGACTAAAAAACAGAGGAACTTATCTCACATTAACTTTAGGTAGACAGGTGTTGAAATCGTACTTGCATAACAATGACTAGGAAGGGAACTCTTTAGAGTGATCTTTGTGCCTACTGTGCACGTTTATATGATCTGCGGCGTGCAATGCAAAGGAAGGTTTACCTCTTAGAATGTCACTGTTTGAATGTGGGAAAGATTTATATTCGAAAGAGATTCTAATTTAGGGATCTCTGAGGCAGTTCTGTGAATGGAGGTCATCGGACTCCAGAAAACCTAACCGAAATCACGCAATATCTCGAGAGCATCGTTAAAATTCTCTACAACGCTCATGATCACATAAGATATCGTACAGGAACATGATTATTAGTTTTTAATGTTCGACAGAAATAATTACTTAGGTGACATATTTTGCAGTATACCCTCAGGTGGTATTGACTTCTGAAAAGAGAAAGGAAGCATTTAATTTTTGGCACGAAGATGCTACAAAATATAATTTTGAAAAGGTTGTCATCTCGCCTATATTCAAACATATGCGGGCTTGTTAGTGCTGCTCCGTTGAGGTGTTCATATTCTATACACAGCTGACAACGATAATTATGATGTTTTGGCATTGCTCGCATTTATAGAAGGCGTTTCGTCCAATACGTTGGGTTACCTGGGGAATTTGTTCCCTAAACTTGAGTGTGTTCTAAAATATAAAGAGATATTTGAGAGAACCACAGAGTGCGCATGACAGCAGAGACTACTTAGTTCCACAGTACTGTCAAAACAACAGTCAATAATAAGTGTTTCATACCCGTCGATGTCCTGCGTTTCACAACCCAAGCTCAACTTTTTACTCAATAAAGATTAATTGACATCTATATATAAATGCTGAATTTTTACAATTTCAATTGAATATTTATTATTGTGTTTTCCGTGTCACTGAGCCATAATAATTCAACCAATTTCGGTTGATGTTAGACGTCTCGCAAAAATGCGGAAACGATCTCTACAAATTGAACCTACCCAAGCATTTCATAGAAGTTGGAGAAAACTTTATCTTACTGACAAAAAATGAATACCGCCTGAATGTGTGCGACCACTTCCGGCTGTTAAAATGAAACATAACTGACAAAAAGGGCATATCAGCTAAGTAAATGCACGCAAAGATGTGAGTTCCTGGAACCATTTGAGAGAAAATTTATAGCGTTGGGACAATAAACCATTCGTCTGACGTTTCAAATTTACCCTCGCACCACTAATCCTAGACAACGACATATAAGGGATAACTTTTCTCTCCAACGCAAAGGTATATTTGAGTCACGTAAAGTGGACTGCGACTTGAAATTTGGCATGCTCGGTCATCCGCGTCCAGTGTCTCTGGCATAGTTATTTGGCCTGGTAACGTCAGATCACACAGCATGCGGAAAGTTTCCTGGAGTGCCGAGTTGCTTAGTCAGTTGATGGACTCCGTCGGTCGCTTGCTGTTGAAGCAGCTCCATGCCGCTGTCATCTTTGAACTTGCAGAAGCCGTTTAAATATTTTTTAAATTTAAAACGGTTCTTGCAAAACCGCAAACGAAATGCGAAAGAGGCGATCTGAGAGATTATAGCCATTGTTTCACAGTAGGAATTCCATCAGCAAATGCAAAGCTCTCACGCTCTCTTTTCATATTCAAAGATAAGATAGCCTGGATAGAGTGAACTACTCGGATGGAATATCAAATTAACTAGGATTTTCCTGACAGTATTGCTGTCCCACATCACAGGTTTGCTTTACCTACAGCTACGTGGTGACATGCAAGTGGTGTAATCGACAGGCTGCGGCCACGATTGCCAGCGTAGCAATTAAGTGGCCTAACGTCGTCCAGCGCGTTCGTTTGTTTGACGAGTGGCGAGGAATCCACAGGGACTTAATTTCCTTCCGACCACGAATTCACTTGATCTCGTACGTTAGACAGCCGTAAAGGCTTACCCCATCGCGATTAGCATTTTGATTTTGTCGGTTTGCTCGCGTTGGCACCCGTCCTGTACTCGCCTCCTACGGATATAAAACTCTAGTTGAGCTCTGTGATGCTTGTATGGACAAGTTAACAGTACGGATGTCCCCTGACATTTTTCTCCCTAACCTGTTCCGCGTGCAATCTCTTTCAACGGGTTGACGTGGTCTGGTGGAACAGCATAGTCCGGACGCATGAGATCTGGTTCTCGATTTCATATAATAATTAGAGATTTTTTGCAATTGCACATTTAAACGACATGCCCTCGGGTATGCGCGATATCCAGTTAGGTCTGGGTAGGAAGTGGCCGGTCACTTACTTGTTCTCGATTCACCATCAGTGCTAAAGCAGATGAGGGTGGCCAGTGGACGTTTTCCTGCACTGTGAAGGTAGCCATGCACTGAGCAGTTCTGCTAACAAATATGCAACCATCGTGTTGCGACACGCGTGGGAGGGGCATCTGCCTATTCAGCTATAACCAACTTTAAAAGACCTGCAAGAAATATGACATACCCTGCCCTCAGTGGCTCAGACTATTCCGGGTCCAAATCCCATATTATGCCTTGTTCATGAAAACATCAATCCTACCGTGAAAAGGGTCAGGGCCGGTTTGGCAAACAAAGAATCCTGTGTGTGAGAGCTTGTTCGTGTGTGACCGGCTCGGACGGTGGTCTGATTCTGGGGGTGGGGAGAGAGAAAGGTCAACGGCTCAGCACATTTTTCTCTCTAAAAACAATCTGACGCGCTTGAAATTAGCACGGTGAGCTAAAAGCCAACTGACGGGATAATTCGGACCACGTGGTCAGCCCAATGTGTGTTTTGTGTGGAGGGGCTGACTGATGGACTGAGAGTCAGGCTGCAATGGCTCCTTCTTAATGTGGCCTTTATGGCACTCCCACTCCGTGGGTTCCAAGCCAGGTTTGGTGGTACGCCCAGGGGCGGCTCCGGCCACACCAGCCACCTGCGCCCTCTCCCATCTCCGGTTATCTTGACTCTGTCATGACAACGGGCTCAGGTGGAGGAGGAGGAGGAGGAGGAGGAGAAGGAGGAGAAAGTTCGGTAGATGCAACCCAAGTCTTCTATCACTTTAAACTTATCCACACGCGAGTCACCGTCCCTGCACTACCCTTCCGTGGAGCATACGGTTGACCTCGTCGTAATCAGCGGTCGAAATGTCATGGGTGTGTGTGTGGCACACGTCAGACGGAGATTTACACCCCATCAGCCACTACCTGCAATCAAATTGTTGGTCAAACGAGTGATCCGGACAGACACTGGTGGATTTGATAGGAGAAAGTAAGAGCCCGGTTAATATTAAAGTACCCTTCCTTGTGGCATTTTAAGCCTATTAGAACATGCTAACGCTCGTAGCTTGGAGAGTTGCCAATTGGTGGACTGACCTCACCTTACTCAGGACTGATGGTAAGGCTACGTTTTCATACTAGAGTTTGGTTACATGTGTTGACATGAGAAAATGGTCGTGTGTGGTACGCGTAGACCGACTGCTTGACCCTGTCACTCATTGCTTTAAGGATACCCATCGGAAATATTGAATTTTTCTTTCTATCGGAACTCGGTGATGCATTGCACGTCTAAAGTGCATTCCTTTTCTCATGAAATGTCTACCAGAATTCTGAAATGCATTTCGACTCGGACACATTTCTTAAGGTGGGCTGTAGTGGCAGTTCGACCGTCGATTTCGACGAGGTCCACCGTATGCTCCACACCAGGTGGTGCAGGGACGGTGACTTGCGCGTGAATTAGTTTTAAGTGATAGTAGCCTTGCGCTGCAGCTACCGCACTCTCTCCTCCTCCCCCACCTGAGTCCGGTGTCAAGACAGAGTCAAGAAGACCGGAGATGGGAGAGGGCGCAGGTGGCTGGCGCGGCCTTAGCCGCCCCTGGGCGTGCCACCACACCTGGCTCGGATCCCACGGAGTGGGAGTGCCATAAAGGCCACATTAAGAAGGAGCCATTGCAACCTGACTCTCAGTCCGCCAGTCAGCCACTCCACACAAAACACACATTGGGCTGACCACGCGGTCCGAGTTATCCCGTCAGTTGGCAGCCTTCAAGCCACGGCTTTTAGCGCACCGTGATAGTTTCAAGCGCGTCAGATTGTTTTATAGTGAGGAAAATACGCTGAGATCTCGATCTCACTCTCTCCCCACCCCACAATCAGACCACTGTCCGAGCCAGTCAGTTGCCTGATGTGGGAGTGGGCGCATTGGCTGACGGATCGGCGTACCCGTCTTCGCGCGCCACAGCACGACCTGGCCCCCATAACGCACACACCAGGATTCACAAACTCAGGGGATATGGAGCAGCCATCGCCGTCTGACTCCCCAGTTCACTGGTCAGCCACTCGACACACACAGCACATACACTGAGCCGACGGCGTGGTCTGGTGGAAGCGTCAGATTGGCAGACTTCCCAGCCACGGTTTCTAGGAAACCGTGATATACTGTGGTAAATGGTGATTGTGAGAGTGTTGTCGATGCATTGGTGTAGGTAGTGTGCGCTGATGTAGGTTAGCCTACGGTGGTTTACCGGAGGTTGTCATGGAGGCGCATGTGTCCTAATAGGCCCATGCGGTGTGTAAATGTGCGAAAGCAGTTAGGGGCAGTGAAGGCGGGCACGTCGACTGTATGTCGGAGCCCCAGGCACTGGTTCACCAGCCTCCATGCGATGGATTCGCAGGTGACCGACCAGGCCGATGCGTGAGTTGAAGTTGCGGGTTCAGTGTGGGCAGGAGAAATCGGTAGAGGCTGGGAGGATGTCATTGCTGGTAGTGGGGGTCGCAGGGGCACTAAGAATGGCAGGAGCGGAGGGTGTGCATGGTGTATCAGTGTTGTCGGCATTGTGGTTAATTCCGCTGTTATGGATGCGCATGTGACCGAATAGGCCTATGCGATGAGTGAATGCGCGAGGACAGTGAGGGCAGTGGAGGCGACGACCTCTGCTGTGTGATGGTGCTCCAGGCACTGGCTCACCGGTCTCTGTACGATGTATTCGCAAGTGACCGACCAGGCCGATTCGTGAGGTGAATGTGAATGTGCGGTCGCATTGAGTACAGCTTAGGAGAGATTCCCCATCGCTGATGGTGGTGGTGGTGGTAGTGAAGGCGGTGGTGGTTGCGGTGGTAGGGGTAACAGGCGATGAGTAGATGGATGTGGTCTCTGTGATGGTGGGAGCAATGGAATTGATGACAGGAGTGAGGGTAGGGGAGTCAGAAGGAGGGTTAGCAGAATTTGACGTAGAAATTGGAATTGTCGGATTGTTTGTGCATTGCGTCCGAAGATGTCCAACCAGGCCGATTCGCGCGCGGAAGATGCGTTGACAGCGCGGGCACGTTGGCAGGGCCTGGGCATTGGCGGTGTTGGTCCGGGGCGCTGGTGACTTTCGTGCCGCTCTTTTGGCCTTGGTGGCGGCGATCCGGTTGGCCTCATAGATTGCTGCACCATTCTTCACGGATCTTCTCCATGCCGGTCTATCCTGGGCAAGATCCTCCCAGGCCGCCGGGTTGATTTGCAGTTGCTTCAGCGATTTTTTCAAAGCGTCCTTGTAGCGTCGTTTTTGACCTCCCTGTCGGCGAGCACCCGTAGCGACATCTCCATAGAAAATGCGTTTGGGTAGTCGCTCGTCGTCCATTCTTACCAGGTGGCCGCTCCATCGCAGTTGCACTTGCCTCAGCATGGCATGGATGCTGAGGATTCCGGTCCGCTCCAGGACTTTCGTGTCCGGGATCCTGTCTTGCCATCTCAGCTTCAGTATTCTGCGGAGGCAGCTGAGATGAAAGTGATTCAGCTTCCTGGCTTGGTTCGAGTAGACGGTCCAGGTTTCCGCTCCGTAAAGGAGTGTCGACAAGACGACGGCCTTGTACATCTTCAGTTTGGTGTTCAGGTGAATACCGTGGCGATTCCACACGGAGGCCTGCAGCCGGCCGAAGGCCTGACTAGCTTTGGAGATCCGTTGGGCAACCTCGTCATCGATTCTCGTGTTGCGCGAAATCGTGCTTCCTAGATAAGCGAAGGTCTCTACGTTTTTGAGTTGAGCACCGTTGACATTGATTCGAGGAGCATTGTATTCCGCGCTGGGTGGCGGCTGGTGCATGATAACCGTTTTGGCTGTACTGATTGTTAATCCAAAATCGGCGCAGCCTTCGGCGAAGAGGTCCATGCTCCTTTGCATGTCCTCCTCCGTCGCGGTGTTAAGGGCGCAGTCGTCCGCGAAGAGCAAGTCATGGACTGTAGTCGTAGACACGCGCGTTGGAGCCTGCATACGCCGACTGTTGAGAAGGTGCCCGTCAGTTCTGTAGGCGATGCGGATACCAGGCTGCTCATCACGGTAGGCGTCCATCAGCATAGCCGAGAACATGAGACTGAAGAGGGTGGGGGTCAGTACGCAGCCCTGCTTCACTCCGTTGGTCACTGCGAATGCTTCGGATACCGTCCCGATGTCAGTGACGCGCGCCGTCATCCCGTCATGAAGCTGACGTACCATGTGCGTGAACCGCTTAGGACAGCCAAATTTCTGCATGACTTTCCACAGTCCGTCACGATTCACCGTGTCAAAGGCTTTCGTTAGATCCAGGTCATTGTTCGTGTCCACTTGAGGGAGCCGGTCAATGGCAGCATCGGAGATGGCTGATGAACAGTTAAGGACATTTCTGAAGTGCTCGGCCCAGCGCTTCAGAATTTGCGATTTCTCTGTCAGCAGTGTTGTGCCGTCAGAGCTGAGCAGCGGTGCGGACCCCTTGATACACGGGCCGTAGATGGCTTTGATGGCTTTGAAAAGTTTTTCATTTCATTGCGGTCCGCATACCCCTGGATTTCCTCAGCCTTTCGGATCATCCAGGCATCCTGCATCTCCCGCAGCCGTTGTTGTACAAGGCGCCTGCATCTGAAGAAGGCTGCTTTGGTGGCGTCAGTTCGAAGGTCCATGTAGGCTTTGTGTAGTCTATTCTTCTCCGCGAGTAAGTTGCTGATGTCGGCGTCATTGTCGTCAAACCAGTCCTGGTGTCGACGGTGTGCGCGTCCGAGTACATCGAGGGCGGTGGACTGGATGACATTTCGCAGTTGACACCATCTGTCTCCACGGTAGCGTTATCATCTGGAGCATGCAGGTCCTCCAGTTTCTCGGTTATTTGGTTGCTGAAATCAAAACAGTGAGCAGGCAAATTTAATAAAAGAGTATTTAACTTACATGGCGGCCTCTTACCTTGGGGCCTTCGTCGGGGTTGCAGTCGGAGCCTCATCTGGGAGATGACAAGGCGGTGATCTGTCCAACCATCGGCATCGCGGATCGCCTTGGTTACCAGCACGTCCTGTCGATCTCGCCTCCGGACGAGAACATAGTCCAGCAGATGCCAGCGCCGCGACCGAGGGTGCATCCACGTGGCCTTCTCCCGCGTCGGAAGGCGGAAGAAGGTGTTGGTCAGCAGGAGACGGTGTTCGGCACACGTGCGCAGAAGAAGGAGGCCATTATCGTTACAGCTACCGAGACCGTGGGGACCCAGCACTCCCTGCCAGGCAGCGTGGTCCGTCCCGACGCGGGCATTGAAATCACCAAGGACAATTAACTTGTCCTCTTTCGGCACAGTCGCCAGCAAGGCGTGCAGGTCCTCGTAGAATTTGTCCTTCGCCGCATCAGAGCTCGTCATTGGGGGAGCGTAGGCGCTGATGATGGTGGCGAACTGGTCTCCCCGAAGAGGCAGGCGGAGGCTCATCAGGCGATCATTGATACCCTGCGGCAGACAGGGCAGACGTCCCACGATGTCGTTACGAATGGCAAAGGCAACACCAGCGTCGCGTCGCTCTGCCTTTGGCCGGCCGCTCCAGAAGAAAGTGTAGCCGGCCCCCCACCTCCTCCAGCTGACCCTGTTCAGAGAATCGGGTCTCGCTGAGAGCAGCAATGTCCACCTTGTAGCGCACCAGTTCCCGAGCGACTAGCGCCGTCCTCCGTTCCGGCCGGTGGGCTGTAGTAACGATTATCTGACATGCTGAAACTCGATATATTTCAGTTTCATTAAGATATCAGCTTCTAAACGAGCTTATTTCAGGTGGCCTGCAAGAACAAATGTTGATTTTTGGAGAGTGGCGAATTAATTGAAATGTTAAGTGGGTCACCTGGAGTGCGAGTTTGTCAACATTTGCTGTTAACGGACGCTATCCCGTCAGCCTGGCGTATACACAAGCCTCTGTAAGATTATAAGTAATGTTGAATTTTGAGCCAGCAGTTTTAGGCATGTAGATGACTTCCTGACAATACTCAATCCAAAATTGTCACGTCTAATTACCCCCCACAGAGCAACTGTGTTCTCTTCCGAACTTTTATATAACGCTTATTAATAGGCAAATTTGGAAAATTTAATCAGATTAAATAATTAAATGCGCCTTGTAGTCATCTGATGGGTTCTATATTGTCTGTTTGGTAATCCCGCTTGGGCAGCCAGTTAACTATACAAGAATTGGTCGATTCCCCAGGGTGCGGTATGCTGGGCGGGTAAATGGGCCCAAATGTGATTGAACTACTGGCTTCGTACCGGGGTTTCTTAGCTGAGATGGTTAGAACGTTGGCTGTATTCAAGCCTTATTCTTGCTCTTGTGGGTTTTCATCCTACTCAGGCCGCCGAGGTTTCCCCAACTGATTCATAGTAAACATGCTTATCGTTCCAAATAATTGTACTAGAGGAGCAATTATGCTTGCGGTGACTAGAATACATTCAACGTTTTGTGGATACACATAGGAATATCATAAAGGCAACGAACAAATCCGACGTTTGTGAAAAATATTTTAGGATATAAGTCCATTCAACAGGCCAATGAGTTTTTTTGTTTTAGTCTGAATAAGGAGTGTGCCGCTGAGGCTTGAACCTACGTGGCAGACAGATCATAGGTAGTTTCTGGTTTATTTTCTCCCTCCTCTGGAGATAAAGAACGTTTGACTCATATAATTTAAGTTGCTTTTCATCGCACAAAGAGGTGCGCGCACGTTAACCTCGCGATGTAAGTGCTGATTGGTCGCAACGGTCGATCGAAGGCGAGCCAGATATGAGTTGACAAGGGCGTGAGGGAGACAGCCGAACCAATAAGATAGTCTCCCAATGAGCCTCATGGTTTACCTCGCCCCATGTCTGTACGCCTTCATATAAGCAACCAAATTTACTTCAAAGTCAACATAATCGGTCGACGTGCAGAGGCGTCATCATGGCTAAAAAAGAAAAGAAACCCAAGGAGAAAAAGCCGAAAAAGGAGAAGAGCAAGAAAGATAAGGGAAAACGTAAAGATGATGAGAAGCACGATCAAACTCGGAGCGTGACGAAGAGGGTTGCTGTCTGTGGTGATGAGGACACAGTTAGAAAAGTGGTGTCTCAGGTAAGGAGAACACGCCAAACTTACTCTCCCCCTATGCCTTTTAGTCCGGAAAATTTAAAAGTGACACTGACTCTGCCGAGGTGACCATAAATGCCGAGAATGGAATGAATGGACCCACAAACGTCGCAAGTGGGGGTGATTACGATGGCGTCCTCTGTGTTTACGACATACGCTCTCAACAAAGCTACAATTTTCTCAAGGACCAGGCAAGCTATGGCCTTTTTAATATAAATAAAACTTAGGTCATGAGCGCCGCCAAAAGCAAGTCGACAAATGCCTATCTCATGGTAGCCGCCGTCGGCCTCGAATATCGTGGAAGCAATGAGCGGACCCTTGTACCCAACCAGGATCTTAAGTCCCTGGCAGCAGCAAACGGTGCCGTCTGCACAGAACTGATTTCCTCGGATGCCGTAAGCTGATTGTTATATCGTCTTTCCTTTTTTTACAACTACCTTTTAAGCCCTCCAGGAAGACTACCATAGAGTTGGCTGGGACACCTACCCAATTCCCAAATTATGCCATGGTCGATGCAAAGGGTTGTCCAACACATTAGTTAAGGCCTCTAGAAGTACCAAAATACTGTAATTTCACGTCAGACGACCTTTTTGCTACATCTATAAAGTATTTTAGTTTACGTTTCCCAAACATTCATTGCTTGATTTCATAAAGAATTAAAAGATTATGGACCATTTTTTGAAAACCTAATTATATTGAAAGCAAAATGTTTAATAAAGGTTTATGTTAAAATAGGTCTAAGCCAAATTTCAAGAGAGGTACCAAAAAAAATTAATTCGCTGAAAAGCTCTCTAAAAACATCCAAGGATAATTTATGATTACAATATTAACAAGTTAGCACAAAACTGACGATTGTGATGTGATCACGGACTCACTGTTAATCGTCGGGTCCGCGTTGGCAGTCACCCCCCTGTGGCAAACCCTAAAGGAAGTGTTACCTGTCCTCCGTCTGGTCAAAGACCTTGATGAAGGAAAGTATCTCAAAAGGCCCGCATTTGGTACCCCAGCGCTTGGTCAATTGCAGCCACGTCAATATTTAATGCTTTCCAATAGTAGCGAGACTCGTCAGACTAGAAGCTGTGCCAAAAAATTGGCAAATTGTAGTTAAAACAAACGGCTCATTGTACTCATTGGTAGCCAAATTGTCAAATGGGCCTCTACATGCCAAATTAAATGTAAGTCGATTCATATTTCTGGCATAACCTGTAGACGTTTTCGAATTCCATTGGTCAATCCGTCAAATTATATGTCAATTTAAAACACTTTCGATCCTAGTTTACGCAATAGCAATAAGTAAAGTTAAATAAACTCTTGTCCAGTGTCTGCCTAATAAAGGGTCACTGAACAGGAAGAAAATGTGACTTTATAGGAAAATCTAGCGATTTGGCCAAATGTGACAAGCAAAATTCTAATTATTGGTTATATTTTCTTTCAGAATGCGATGGCTGATGGCATCCTCTCACTTTTTATCCGGAAAAACCCACAATCCGTAAGGCAAAATGCCAACAATCCAAAAGAGGAGGATACCACAGGCAGGAACGAAAAAAAGAAGAAGAAGGATAAAAAGGGGAAGAAAGAAAAGAAGCCGAAAAAGGAGAAGAAATCCAAGAAAAATAAGAAATAAATCCAAACATATCTTGCCTGATTTTTCTAAATAAAGGTTGTGCCTTAATCTTGAAAAAAAAACAGAATGCAATGGCACTTCGCTACTGGGTTTACCGAAGTGACATGATCAAATAATATTTCTGGTGGCCCGTCTGACTATCCGTAATCGGATCCGCGTCATTACGGTTATAGGGCTATTCTTCAAGAGGAGGTTACCGCAGGCAGGAACGAAGAAAAGAAGAAGAAGGATAAAAAGGGGAAGAAAGAAAAGAAGCCAAAAAAGGAGAAGAAATCCAAGAAAAATAAGAAATAAATCCAAACATATCTTGCCTGATTTTTCTAAATAAAGGTTGTGCCTTAATCTTGAAAAAAAAACAGAATGCAATGGCACTTCGCTACTGGGTTTACCGAAGTGACATGATCAAATAATCTTTCTGGCGGCCCGTCTGACTATCCGTAATCGGATCCGCGTCATTACGGTTATAGGGCTATTCTTCAAGAAATGTTTGACCTGGGGCTGGAAAATAATGCAAAAATTTGACCTTTTGTAAAATCAACTGAAATTTAAAGGTGATAAAGAGAAGATAATTCAAAGAACATTTATGATTTTTTTTGGCATTTCGACACTTTTGACCTACTGTGACGGAGTTGCGGGGTTACCTGCCTATATTAGGCAATCGACGTGGATGTAGGCTAGTTGAACGTTGTCAGATGGCTGTCAAGTCTGATGATTATTCAGCATTCCCGTCAGCTGTGGCCACGTTGTACTTACTGAAATGCTTCTGCGCAGTCAAGCATGAAATTTATAACGAAGCATACGGTCGACTGATTTTTATTTAATGTTGTTAGTATATTTTGACATTTTTTGTTTTTGTTAGAAAGCTCTCACGCCCCTTTCCTCCGTCTTAAACATTTGGCACTCTAACAATAAGAAGTCTGTTTTACTTATTCTTATTTAAAGTCGAAAAAGACATCAATTCATACAAGAATGGAATACAAGTTATTAAGTGGAAATAGAGCATCGCAAACAGCTGACAATATTTATGGTGCGTTGTGATCTAATGCAACCACACAGCAAACAGTGTCACATTGATTGGCAAATTTCGTTCGGATAATTTTGACCTCATGAAAAAGCCACGCGGTCGGTCAACATCAAAGTCGAATAATGGCAAACTGAAAGTCACCGTCGAGTCAGATCCATTTTAACCTCTGTATGAATTATCGTTGATGCCAATGTTAGCAAGCAAAATATAAGAATTTCCCTAACTGCAGTCCGTTAAGGGAAACATTTGGATATGGGAACTAAATAAGAAGCAGAAACAACAGTATTTGAAACTATGTATGATTTCGCTTTCTCGTCACAAAAAGCGATGCATTTTTGGATCTAATTGTAATGTATGATCAGAAATAGAACCGATACGGGGACAGCAAATGTTCAGCTTAATATTTAGACAAGGACAATCTACCAAAACGCAGCCCAACGCGCAATATTCATCAAAAAAATTGATTTTGAGTGTTCAATGAGCTGACGCAGGCATGATCCATTATGGTTTCATGAAACCTACCTCATTGTTTATGGCAGAAACGTCTTGCCAGCGGCTAGACCAAAGGATCCCAAATTATAGAAAAAAGCTTAGATGCTATCCTATTCCATGCAATTACCGGACGTTCTCCATCATCCCAAATACTCATCGGACCTTGCCTCTACTGACTACGCCTTTTGTTCGGAATTCGGATAAATTTTCATACGAAAGCACTTTATTTTCGAAAATTCCGTAAAACTGGCCTTTCAAGATTCTACTGCACCTGGATTACCAGGATTACCAACGAACTGAAAAAGCTCCTACTGAATTTGCAAAGGTGTATTGGAAATATGGGTGCATACTTTGATGAATAAAACTACTTATTGTATTTATTCAACTAGAAATGTTTGTTGTTGGCCTACAAATTTCATAATTGACCAAGTATATTGTGAATATCCATAGGGATCATGGCTCAAGCACTGTGCAGAGTTCTTGCAAGTTTTTCAAAATAACACACATTCTGGGGCAAGCTTGAACTCTTACTGTTCTCGCTGAATTGAAATAACTGAAGTGTATGCACATATTTGACGCAGAAACTGCTTCCATTTGTTCCTTCAGCGTAGCAATTTAGTGATCAAATTGAAGGGCAACCGGTTTCCTGAAATAAGACGCACTCAACTTCTTCATCTTTTCAAGTCAAAGTAATCTAAGCTCTCAGCTAAAGTAAGAAGACTCAAATAGAAAGCTTTATAGCTACATTCCGCAAGAAAACCCTGTCAGCTATAAATTGGAGCATTCAGGAAAGTGATCTTCACCAATTTGATCTGGTTGCTGAATTGAATAAGTAGTTTGTGGTTTGCAATGGAGTTAAGAGATCGAAAAACAAAGTTGAGAGTGAAAGTTTTGATTGTTGTTGTAACGGTGCAATGGCCGCCTCCAACGTCAAATGTTCACTTGGTTGCCAGCCATCTTCACCAGACTCCTTCATAATTCTTAAGCAATTGAATTTAAAACAGTATAGAATAAAGTGCGTCAACAGTATTTATGTATCTTCTGACAAATTGCAATATCCTTTTTCTCGGATAGTTCTTAATGTAGCGACTATTCAAGATAAATCCAAAGTTATTCACACGCTACCTTCCTCGTCAGCCCAGTATTAAACAAGCAAAAAGTAAACGGTTGACTCGAATTCAGGGTGTCGGACGTTTGACAACACCGTACTGATTGAAACCATTACAGACTCGATACTATACTCGATAGCGAAATGTCTTAAGCCATTTTAAAGAAATGATCACTTACTGGGTGTATGTAAGTTTCTGAAGGAGGTGACTTCCAAAATAAAGTGTAGAAACGCAAGGTTGTAAAAATAAAAAACAAAAACAAAAAATAAGAAAATTGTTCAAAACGTTTTCCTGCTGTGCGTTCTTGAAAGGGGATCTTCAGTCGAACAGGCACTCTCACCGGCAATGTTCCGCCAAACCTGTCCACATAATCCCACTCTCGTTTTTTTGGGTATAAGCATAGCTGTGAATGAAATCACTATTTTAAGGATAACAAACCAGCAACGAGTGCCCAATCATTGAAAGGGAATATAATATCGCTTCATATAAAGAAGACGGTGCCAGTTGTGAGTATCCAGTGAAAACTCTAGGCTTGGCAGAGGTTAGGCGCTGTGGGTAGAGCATCGATCTTCTAACCAACATGTCGTGAGTTTGAGCCTCGGGGGTCGCAATACCTGGGGCTCGGAATGGCTGGCTGACTACGGCTAAGAAGCCTGAAGTGGTTAGTAACCCTCCCTTATTAATACGCATTGTGAACTATCCAGAATGGTCCATATTCACTGGCAAGTTTTATAAGCCCCACGTGATATTTTCTTCATAGCTTAGAGGAATGCTTGATCTTGTTTACGAGGAAAGCATACAACATTGATTTTGGAAACCCAGAGTGCCAGTGCAAATGCAGATCAGATTTAAAAGTACTCGTGAATGAAAAAATGTGTTTATACCAAAGATATTATCTTTTCAGTAACAGAAAAGAAGGAAAAGAAAAGGAAAGCAACATCCTTTTCTTAACCATTTACATTGTTTTCATTAAGTTTATCATTCGTTACCGAATTCGCAGTGTTACACAACAGTTGTTTTGCCCCGAAAAGTGTGTAGATTGTGAAATCCGATGGCTTCACCTCACGCTGACAGATATGCGCGATCTCATTCATAGCTGACGTACCCACGTTTATTCGGACACTTGGCGAGAGTAAAGCGGATTGGTTTTGAAACTACTTGGACGTCCTAGTAGTCACCACTTGGATAGTTGCCACTCGACCCGATACGATGGTCCTCTTACAGTCAACGAAGTATTTTTTGACCGTACTAACCCAGCAATGAATGTTCATCCTAACGAGCAAAATGGATATATTTATGGTTACGTTGGCTTGTGTTACTGTCACGTATTACACTCTGATCTATATTTCGTTCCCTGAGTTGTGTTGCATATTGCCTTCTTGCTAACGGATTTTGCAAAAGATTATAGAGACAAAGAGCTCACGCTCATTTCAACATGACAAAAGCTCCTTTTTGATCAGGTTCCTATGATACTGGAAATGCACATCAAACACATGTTATGTATTCGTTTGTTTTCATTGTCAGGGTATGTGTGACCCGCATGAGCCCAAAACCTCAGTCGAAGGAAATTATGATCCTGGTGATTTGCCCATTTTCAGTCTTTGTAGATCCCAATGTTCAGTCTGACAACCTGCAGTACGAATTACTAATCATGGCTATAGCACAATCAAGACGGCTGCAAACGACGATCATAACGTCTGGTACTAAAGGCATAAACGAACAGTCATGTTTGACAGAATAGAGAAACTTGAAGAAAATTATTGAACATTGAACACAGTCAGTAGCTTGAAGAGGTAAATACACATTAGGATGTCAAACTATCACACTACCAGTGTCAGATAGAGGATTTATGGCCTCACTGGAAGGCTTGTCTAAAAAGGACCTTGAACCCTTCTTTTAATTCATCGCTTTGTTAATATTCCAGTCAAAATGCATTGAACTGAATTATCTGATAGAGACAGCATCACTCTGTGCAATCAAATTGTCTTAACCAGCGGACTTGGTATAAAAAACTACCTCGACAGAAAACATTAACAATACGGACAACTAGCCAACGAATGTAAAACCATTCGTTGATGAAGGCTCCCTCTCGAGCCCCGCTAGCAGCCGTATGGAGGATGGTTGGTTGATAATGTCTAATAAGCCAGAAATGGCCATTCCAGTCTCCCTTGTCTTTGTCGGTAAAGTTTATATTAATTTAAAACCCTAATCTCTTTTCCCTATCTGCTTTTATAAGTGGTTATATAGATAGATAAGGTGGCGCTGAATGCCAAGTGAGACAATAATAGCTATTTTCGGTTTGTTAGTCATCATAAGTCAGCCAAAGCCAACCCCAGATTTAGAGCACCTGAGATCGAACCGGGGATCTAATGCTCTATCAGTGAGTCATGGCCGCTTTTTCTATTGGTTGTGGTCGGGATTATAAACGACAGTAGATGGGCGTTCAACGATTAGATTACGCAACGTGCTTGTAACAGTGTACCTTGCGGTTCAAACTAGAACCCTCATAGTTCAGAAACGGTCATCCACTGATGGTCGAGTTTGCCTCCCTGAGACATCAAGCACCCGGAACAGAAACCTTATTTTTTTGAAGTCGCTGAGATCAAGGAAAGCAATGCATAGAGGCCGGAGGGCGGCTGGAGTAGCCCTGTAGCTCCTGTTGCAACGCTGCTCCTTTAGCGCATACTTGCGCATGAGAACCAACGGCAGTCTGTTTCTCGGCCAATCCTATCCATTAAAACGAACCAACGGGCTGACTCAGACATACTCTCGCGTCAGGGGATGCGACGATGCCTCCACACTCACTCTGAATGCCCCTCTTCGTATGCGTTAGTCCGTCTGCCGATTTCTCGCAGCCTCCGCTTCAATCTTTCTGTATCCCGTCAACTGTCTAGCTGTTGCTATTGATTAGTCTACATATTGGTGATCACCGACGTAATATGAACATGCAACCGTCTGAGCTGATCCATGGGGCATAGAAAACTGTCTGTGAAGACCTTAACCAAGGAAGCCGTGGAAATCAAGGAAAAAGGGGATCGAACCTCGATTGGCTGCGCCAGGTAGTGCCTGCGTGCGCATCAGTTATAAATACACTACGGTTAGTAGCGAATCCTTGACCTATGTACACAGATCACTGCCCTCTGTCACGTGGCACACAGTCCAAGCAAGTATTTTGACCAGCAATCAGTCAGCCTCACCATAAACGCTGTCGTATTCTGTACACTTGAGTTTGACCCTATACCCCTGACGCTAACAGCTATCTACATTCGAATTCTCAAGACGGATTGTTCATTTTCAAATCTGACCGTTAACTTTAACTGCTGGACCCATTAGTTGATTCACCTTCACATTTCCTTAAATTTGATATTCTTATCGGGGATGTTTCATTATTTCCACTTTTGTACTTTCGCCCGCAATAGCATGTGCCTACACGCACGAAAAAATTGAATAATAATTTGGTCCTGTAACACAAACTCCTTACGGCAAGTCAGCACTTTGGCTAATTGCTGGAAATCATTCCTGTCTCGTCAGAAAAATACACACCGCACAAATCTGTGTTCAGATATTGCGTATGTTCATAAAACTTTCATAGTAAACTAGATTCTTTTCTGCAAGTGAATTGACTGGAGTAGGAGGAGGAGAGTACTTCTGTCTCCGGAATTTCAAACAGCATTTGGGCAGCTATAAAACTCTGGCATCTCAACTTGCATGGCTTATCATGCAACAACCTCAGGAATTCCCATATTTATAATCTTTTCTTAAAAAACGAATTTATTCGTTGCGTTGAATGAGGGTTTGAAGAAATACCACATATTCTGTTTGGGCTTGTTTTTGCACGTTTGACGAAACAACAGACGCAAAGTCAAGACACCCGGAGAAGTGGCTAACAGGGTAGGATGTCTTTGCTTTTTCAAACGTATGGCGCAGCATTGATTTTAACTCCTTTTTAGAAAACATATTTTAGCAGACCTATCCTCTGAAATATTAACTGAAATGCTGATATATGCTTTTAATTAGAAAGGATTATGTAGGTGAGTATGTAATATGAATTACCGTGAAATATAATTCAAAGAACAGGATGTCAACTTTTGATTGAGTTTTATATAAACTGTCCCCCAAATTGTAATACTTAAAAGGAGCGTTTAAGTAAAAGGTTTATGTAACATTTGTTTTTGAAGTCCCCATAAATTCAAGTATTGTTCGTAGAAAAAGGGGCATAAAGAGATTATTCGTTCACACATTTGGCTGTAAGTTACATATTCTTATTTTTGTTAATTTAACAGAGAATATCATTAGTATAGACAACATTTTCCATTCGCAAATACTTTTAAATCTGACCTCCAGTTGCGATGGTGCTAGGGGTTTGCAAACTAAATGTCGCTTACTATCTTTGCAAGGAAAATCCTGCCTTCCTCCTCGCTATTAAGAAGTCGTTATATGAGGCTTAAACATTTCTTACTGTAGGTGGACCGCGCTAGATGGTTTAAAAACGCTTAATAAGATGACAGCTACGGATATGTATGAATGGACGCTTCACGGTTGCAAAACTTCCGCAAATATTAATTTCGCTAAATTGAATGCCAGCAATTCTCCCAAACTGAGTGTCATCCATTCGGTGATGAATTCTCACCAATCGGTAACGGAACTCTCTTATCCCACTCTGCCACGAAGCTCACTCTCGAGCCTCGTCAGCAGCCGCACAGCGGTTAGTAGTAGTAGAAAAGGCACATAAATATTGAACCCCTGCTTCAATGGTTAGAGCGTTGGACTTCTGAACAACGGGTCACGGGTTCAATCCTCGGGTGGTGAACCACCCGGGGTTGGGTATGACAGGCGGACGATGGCTAGTTAGCCCGAAATGGTTATTCCAGACTCACTTGCCTTCGCCATCAATATTCATCTGCGTAAGTCTCATCCTTTGGAGCCTTGATGAGCTCCAGGTTAGGGACCGCAAACCAACCCAGAAATTTTCCTTTCTGTCGCGTACGTAGGAACGATCATGTACTGCGATCTTTTGTGCTTTCACACATCCCCGATCCCAGCTGAAAGGCAGCAATTCCGGAAGCTCAGCCACATAACCCATTGCACATCAAATGCATGACGATCTATTGTATTCAGGTTTAACTCTCAGCTATGCCAGTGCTCGACGTTCCGGTTTACCAGGCTAAAGATGGCTGATAAAACGAAAATGGGCATTCTAGTGCCTATGATTGTTGAGAACTATTCTTATCGTTTGAGTGTGAACGTCTGGAAAATGTCCCCTTATTCTTTGTGTCATTTTAGGTCGTAATTGTGTTAGGCTGAGAGCGATCTTGTGGGTCGTATGAAATAGAGAGTTTGCTACTGACTTTTAGCAAATTCAAAATATAGGGATTGGCATAAATCACGCTGGGAGAAATAGACTGACGTTTGTAGAGAGCTGATTAGAATTTCGATATTTCATAAACGTCGATAAGGCCCAAACCCTTTGATAATGAACGGCTGTCCTCTAACTTTTGTTTTTATTAGTCTGTCTTGAAACTATCGCAGGCCCCCTGGTTAATTATAGGAAGTAGTCAATACGTAATGGTTTACCATACTGATACCACAGTTACTACCCAAATGTCCTATTTTATACTACTGACTGTCTGTTGGCAGCTTGTGAATACTCCTCGGTTATGCCATAGTAGCTTATGGATAGGTGTCCAACTTTTCATATTATCTTTAGACCGAACCTCATAAGCTTAGTAACAATGAATTTATTCCACGTTTCCTTATTACTTTCCTGGGAACTTATTCATGACAAGAATTTATCGATGGTCCCTTTCAGCAGTCTTCTAGGCCCACATTCAAAAATGAATCCATAAGTGCTAAGGGTTTTGTATGAATTAACGGATTTGATGATTAATTATGGACAGAACGCAGCCATTATGGTACAAATGTTAGTTATCACAAGGTACTACTACTTTAATGACATGGTTCTGTCATAAAGAGAGGTAACTTCACATACTGCAATGCTAACCTAGCAGGTTAAGTGAAAGTTTTCGCAGTTATATTGCTTAAAAGGGCTGCCCATTTCACCTGGAAGATATAACTGATTAAAGAAAAACGGAAATTCAATAATAAGTCACGGCTTTCAGTCACCGTAATTGTTAACCTCGAAAATATGCTTAAATGATCCTAAGGGTTCCGTTTTAATGGTAAGATAATGCATTTATGTCTTCGTAAAGCATCCACGAGGGAGTCCAATCAGATAGGACAGACATTAATGAGTTAGACTGTACAATAAGCTTCCATGGAATACTGGCTACAATGTCTGGGCTTTTGTCTAGCCAGTCAGTAGTCATGGACACCCAGCCGGTCTCGGCTTAAATTCCGAGAGATATGGACAGGATATGTTGCCATCACCAGATTTGGATCCCACCGTAGGGTCACTGACCGATTTCATGCACTGTTATCTCTAATTCTGAAATGTCTTTTGCCTACAAAAAGTACTTTAGTGTGATTTTAATATCTGTGAGTTTGGAGAAAAATCCTATGATATTTCATACATGTCAGGATGCTAGCTTCTGAAAGCACATCTTTCCAGTCATCTGTAAGCCGCTCTCTCGATAATCAATGATTACTTACGTGGTATGCCTTTTTAATATGACCTTTATATGACCTTAATATGCCTTTTTTATCAGACATTAAATTCAAAGGAAATGTATATTTAAGTTTTTAGTTGCCCATTTTCCAATGACTGAGCCCATTCAGCCATTGCATTTAAGTTGAAGTTTTTCAGTCTAAAAGTTGTATACCTTCCTTGTATGGAATAGGAAACATTTCTCCGTACCGTTAAGAAGATATCATATAATGCTCATAAACGTTTGCCATGAATGTTGACTATTATTGGGTATTTCAAAAAGAACATAAATAAACGGATAGACACGATGTACATTGAGTTGAAATTGCGAACTTTTGAAACTTTGTTTAAACCGAAAGATGGCCATTTAAATTTATAAAAACAATCCATATCAATAAAAAACTCATATAACATACGTAATTATTTTAAAGACTACAGTTTGTTTGGGCAAACGAAACGATATGTGCCCAAAAGCTGTCGTTCTTGCGTATTTGTCGTATCATTTGATTTCGTCACATGAGGATCCATATTTGAACATTGCTGAGATAATTGTTCCTAATCAAAACCCAATTACGGAAGTTCGGTTATAATTTCATTAGATCAGCCAATGACTGTATATGATTTGCGACCAGGAAGTTTGTATCAAGACCCACTTCCTGCATAGTAAATACCATGTTTATGGTGAATTTTTACACACGTAACCTCATCTTGAATCATTTGTGTTTCATCATGCTCCATTTCGCCACGATTTTGCGTATGTCAAATATTAGTTGTATTAACTGAGTTACCCCAACTACCATCTTTGTCGTAGCCAAACCTTATTAATAGCTGGTTAATAAGGTAGGCATCTGCTCGCAATAGATTACCTCAAATTTCCCACACATACACCTCAAAATGCATCAAGTTACAATCTTCTTTATCCACGATTATTGCCATTATAAATTGCCTACATCATTGGTGAATCTAAATAGGTAGCCTATAACTTGCTTAAAAAAGATTAATTTTTCTTGAGCTCCAGATCGGAAATGAAAAATTGGCTCAACCCACAGAAGCTCTAAACCCTATGGCCCAAGCACGTGCCCGGGCACGAAGAACTAAGACCTAGCGCTACTTGGAAGCAGCCTAGATGCGGGGGGAGAAATTCGACCTAGGCGCACAGTTGGGCTGTCTGGTTAAACTCCAATTGTCCTGGCAATTTTGATGACTTAGATTTACTCAACACCCTCTTTTGGGTTAACATTTCTCATATTTTAAGGTACCGTGCTCATTGACTAGTCTCTGCAATGAACGATGACCTTTCTGATATGAATTAGTTTGTTGTGTAAATTCATAGTACTGTGTGATTCGATTCATTATCTCTGTTATGCAGAGACAAGCTGCAGTTGGTTTCAGTAAACCCTGTTCCATTTACCCATACATGCGAAACGCTATAATGCCTGGAAAGGCGTGAATGTGCGGCTGAACGTGCGTTGAAATCGATATTTACGTAAAGGGCTGTAAGGTCAACGAAATGCCAACCTATAAGGATGCTGAATGAGGACCGTACTCCGGATGACTAACCAATTAACGGGGTAATAGGTAAGACAACACGTGTCAGCTACTACCTGAGATATACTCCACAAAATCTCGACAAGACGGCTATACCTGACACCAAATTAGATCTAACCTCCCGAAGGTGTGAGGTTATGGGTAGAATTGCCTCAGCAGGCATCAGCACTCACAAGTCAGATTGATCATTCACTCATGACAAATTGATTAAATTATTAAATTATGGGATTTTTTGCTACACATATATTCCCAGGGTAATATAATTAATAAGCCTGCTAGCTAAGGAACCTGCCTCAAACTAACCTCTGCAACAAGGTGACTCAGAGCATGATTCTAGCAAAGCGCATGAAAAATAAAATGCATCTCCTTACAATTCCTCGCTGAAGAACGACTAATGCTCATATTAAAGTAGGAATGGAAACTTTACTAAATATCTGGCAGGTTAGTATAACTGACTCAACTTCTGCCCTCTAATCAAGGGCAATCTGTGATTATTGCTCACAAGAGCGACTGAGTACTGCCTATTTCAAGAGATTTGATATGGAACCATAAGTAAAGTGGTGAAACATTTGCTTAACAACGCACGATTAACAGCCGACTCGGGTTTGGACCTCAGACTTTCAGTCTAGGCCTATTGTATGGTTAGATGGACCTGAACTGACCACTTCAGTTTCCTATCTTTGTTTAAGCAAAACTTACTGGCAAATTGCTGCTAGTCAGTATACCACTGTCAGTGTTACCGTAAAATCTGGAGTTAATAGGTAACACTGAACCTCCAGGTTTGTCATTCTTCAGCCAGGATAGATTGGTAAACGTCACTCAGATGGGTGTTAAAACAGTTCTCTGCTTACAATAAAGTTTCTTTAGGCTCATGCGTAAGGCTTGTAATCCCCTAAGAAATTAATCTAACTTGATCTGCTCCAAGTTAGAGATTACTTTCTGAGAAACTGAAAAAGCTGTAATTTGAAAGCTGAAGTAGTTACCAGAAAGCACACGAGAAAGGCTGGGGACCCCCTAAAATGGCCGAAATCCTCGAAACTGTGCCATTCAGTGGCAGAATATCAGTGAAACGCGTGTCTGGGCTTTTGACAAGTACCTGTGTTGCTAGTATGGTGTATCGTTTGACCTCAATATATAAACACGTATGTAGTTATCTTAATGAGTTAATAACTTATGAGTAAGTTGGATTTGGACCGTCCTACCAGAATAAACCTTGACACAGACAAGGTAGAAAACGTTTATCGGTACGGCTTACAAAAGAAGAGATAAAGCACTTTTTATCTCTCTTTCTTTACGTACCTGGTAGAGACTGATCATCAATAAGATTCGAGTCAAACGTTCCAGGTAGTTTATCGATGGCCGAAACACTATCAGAGGCATTTATGCCTGCGCCTAGTGACGATATTGATGCCCTGATGGTTAATCCACACAAACTGATCCTATGCACGCAAAAGTCGTCTTGCAAATGCATCACCTTCCAAGGCATTAAAACAGAAAGCAGAAGGAGCAAGTAACTGGTTCCAAATCATTGTGCCCCTAACGCTGCCCTTAGCGAATGCCATCAAAGACCGCCAGAATGTGACTATTCACTCCTGTCTTATGGTAATCGACCAGAGTAAAATGGTTGCAACCTGCTATTGGAATAAATGAGGTTGTAATCATAAGACCGATGACCGTTTATTTAATTTGTTTTATTTTATTTTAGGCAACATTTTAAAAAGAGTAATCCTCTTCAAACTATGGTCCATTTGACGATAGGCATTTGTCCCAATGGGCTTCCCACTGCTCGAAACGCTTTATATAATCTTCTGCAAAGACGTTATGAGGTCATAGCAGCGATTTTATTTTATTAACCTCTTCTGCGTTCTGAAAAAACCTTCCTCTTAGGGAATAAGAAGTGATAGGGTGCTAGGTCGGGCGAGTAAAGGAGGTGAGGAACCGTTGTCATCCGGTTTTTTGCTGACTGGTTGATTTGAAGGCTGTGCGGGCTGGCGAGTTATTCAGTTGGTTTTTCTCAAAATTGCACCAGCTTTTACAGTTAGTACTGCTGGCTCATATTGGTGCCCATAGCAACATATTCAGAGCAAACGAGCGACAGAGAAAACAATTTGTTTGGGTACTCCCTTTGGTATAGTCAGATATTCCATCCTGAGTTAGGTGAACGTGTTTGACTCGATCAAGGTACAGTAACTCGTTTTCATTAAGCCCGTCGTTATTCAGACAACTCTGCTCTCTAGTGACCCAAAGAATACAAATCCGTTCGAGTATATTTCTTAATTTGGTTGACATCTGGACCGGTTTCAAATAGCTGCGAATCACTCGTTGGATTTAGACCAAGAAGGGGAAACCCATATGAGGTAGGTTCGAATTGTAAACTTTCGACAGCTTTCATCAATAGTGCCAGCCCCGCTGTTCACCGCATTTATCAGTGCCCTAGTTGGAGTTTATGCATCCCTAAGCGGGCTTTAGGGAATGCACGTAAGGGAACCGGGAGACAGATTCTGGTATTTAGAGCGTAATATTAAAAAAAACGTTTGTTAGGCCAATGATGCTAATTTCTCTGCTTTTAATCTTTTGGTAAGATCTTGCGAGGAAAGATGCCTGCGAGGGTGGTTAGATGTTTAACTTATGGCAGGCACCATAACCGCAACCTTTGACTGGACGGAGGGCAGAAGTCCAAGAGAGACAAATGCATGCACATGCGCCGAGAGCGAGAGTGCCAGGTATACCGTTGTAAACCTCTGCACGGATGCTCTAGTACTTTTCCTCTTTTTTTACTTTACCTGGTGGAACAGAATACCCTCATAAATTTTACTGAACGAAAGTACCTCTGCAATATCATAACCTCATGTTACAGTCGGTCTCTGTAAATGCAAAAGATGCATTCAAAAAAACCACAAGAGAACGCGTAGTTAGTCAGGCCACAAAAAGAACCTAATTCATGTTCTAAGGAAAAGAATGCGACCGTATATTCCAGGAGCCTTTAGCTAAACTATACAAACCGTTTCGAAGGTCTGACTTCTAGTACAGCAGGGAGGGGACACGAAGTCGAACTTAACCAAAAGTGAACTAAAGAACTTAAATTTTGAACTTATGACCATTCGAAACGAAGCAGGACAAGGTTGAAAAAGGAAGTGCCGAGAGAAACCGTAAATTTTATCATGTAAAATTACAAATGGAAAGGTTTTTACTCGCTCTTGTGAAAATTTTATGTTGTTGCGTTTCAAGAAGTTGACCTTCTAACTGAAATAGCCATTCACGAAAATTTTTCCCAAACAGACTTTCATTCGATGTTAAAACTGTGTATTTAGCTAATGATTAATCCAACATATAGTTTTTGTACTTCACATTGGGAAGGACTTCTCTCATCTAAGGGGTACTGAGCACTGATTCAATGAGCTTTGGTGCATCACAAGCGAGATAGAGAGAAACGAGGAAAGCCGGTGAAGTTACCAAGGCAAACTAACGATAGTCACACGGAAGGTTGTCAGCTGATGGAATCATTCATTCCCTTTTTTGGAACGAAAGCTAGGCCAATAACGCAGCTTCTTACTGCGACCTCTAAAACCCTTCTTATGTGTGTTAGACTTAAGCCCATGTGAAGCACGCGTTAGACTCTAGGTCACGCAAAACACTATGCAAAAGAAACTGTGCAGTGGGAGAAGTTGAACTCGCTCAAATCCAACGCAATAAACTACGCATTGCACCCTTCCTACGCCCACGTGTCGTATGCCTCTCTTACATGGCAGCAGTTACCGGCTAGCTTTATTTGACTGAACCTTTGCCATCCCATCTATATCCTTTTATTATACAGTAATTTCGGAGCATTTTCTGGTGGTCGACACTTGTGGTCAGCTTCAACATGTGCGATAACTAAACTAGGGTGATCGGTAGTCGCCAGTCCGGTCAGAGACAAATCGTTACGTCAGAACCCTGGAAAGCATCCTTTACCACGACACTTGCATACCTGACTTCCGCCGGCGTGACCCTGAGAGTTGTTGAATAAAATCCAACAGATTTGTCCTCTCCTGAAGTCTTGAACACAATTTAAAACTTGTTTTTCGATTAAAAAAAGATAAAATGTTGGAAAAATTCATTCCCACGATGATTCATCTCACAGAAATGCACCTGCGCGCGCGTTTATCATGCTGCATGCCACGAATGATGCTTGACAATGTTCCGCATTGACCATGGCCACAAAGCTCTCGTCAGATCTGATCGACCTATATCCGCGAGAATTTTTCTCTGCTTTTATCTGTCTTCCTCTTGAAGCTGGTTGGACAGAATATAACTAAGCTGGATGGGAGGCTATAAATGCATGCAGCTTTCCATGTTATCTTTGCTTGGAATACACTTTCACAAGCTGATCGTGTTTTCCTTATCCACCGCGTTGGGGTTGGGACAACCGTCACTTAAGTATACGCTTCGTGCGTCATTAAGTATCAGGTCGGGTCATAACAATTTGACGACCCAGTTGTTCACTTCCAATGGCTGACGAGTACGCTGACTTGAATCAAATATTGCAGCAGCAGTTGAAGCTAATGGAGGCCCTCCTTGTTTAGCTATCCAACTCATTCATGGGCCAATCGAGCGCCGCTGGTGGTTCACAATCCGTTGATCACATTGCCGGTAGCATTACTGAACTCCTGTATGACCCACAGACCCATATTATCTTTGATTCATGTTATTAACGATACAAGGACTTGTTCTCTGTCAATCTGGCTGCTCAGGACGATGCATGGAGGTGTGACTCCTACTTCGCAAACTGGTCTCTGCCGAGCACAAACGCTATGCTAACTTTATCCTTCCCGAGAACCCACGAGAAATCACTTTAGCGGACACGTAGAGGACGTTGTCTCAGATTTTTGGCGAACAGTCGTCTCTGTTCGACACTCGATTCCAGTGCCTGCAACTGTGCGAACGGGAATCAGTCAATTTCATCACGTACGTGGGCATTTTCAATCGCGAGTGTGGGCGTTTTCAGCCTCATATTTATCTGCGGCCTCCAGTCTTCCAAGGATGCTGACATCCGGACACGTCTCCTGTACCAACTGCAACGGAATAGCACAGTCACACTCCAAGAACTGGCTGCGGAGTGTCAAGCTTTGATTAACCTCAAACACGATTCCGCTAAGATTCAAGGTGTTCCCACTTCTTTCTAAGTCCACACTGTTGTAGCAACCAAGCCATATCCCATACTGCGGCCCAATCAAGTACCCAAGGCTAAATCACCGCCATCTCCTTGTCGGCACTGTGGTGCGTGACATTTCCATCGGGATTGCACCTTCCACCAACATCGTTGCCAAAGCTGTAACCAGATAGGACACCATGATGGGTTCTGCCCAACACCATCAACTGCCGAAAGCATATCTGCCCCCGTCAGTTTTAACTCCAAGTGCCGTTTCCGTCCAAAACGCAAGCCTTAAACCCAGTCCGTTGGCAATTCCCTGAGCCTGTTGGCCACGTTCCAGCTCAATGCGGCTGATCACAGAAAGTTTTTTGAAATTTCGCTCAATGGTTACGCAAGCTGCCTACAGCTAGATACTGCTTCAGACATAACTATCAACAACTCTGGGAGACTAGGGCAGTCACTTGACAGCCCCACGATGCAGCAGACATCCCAGTCCGCCGCAATCGCGTGCAGTGGTCTCGTCCGGCTAATGGGCAGCTGCAATGCTGTGTGTCTTTCCGCGGCACAACCATCAATGTGATCTGCTACGACACCAAGTCCAATCTCAACTTCCTTGGTCTCAACTGGATTGAACAATTTGGTTTGGTCAATATGCCGCCCAGAGTTGTTTGCCGTCAGGTGCAGATTCCAGCTGTGCCCGCAGACCCAACCAAGGACATTCTGCAACGGTTCGCTTCAGTGTTCCAAGACGACCTAGGCCGTTGCACACAGGCTCAAGCCGTGTTGCACCTGCGTCCTGGAAGTCAACCAGTCTTTTGTCAGAAGAGACCAGTTCCCTATACAGCCTTGCCTTTTGTCGATGCTGAACTGAAGCGTCTGGAGGAACTGGGAGTGCTGAAACCTGTGTCATTATCCGCCTGCGCTGCTCCAATCGTTGTGGTTAAAAAAGCCAAATGAATCGATCCTTATTTGGGCTGAATTTTCCACTGGTCTCAATGTCGCTCTGATGCCGAACTGCTATCCACTGCCGGTCTGTTCACCCTGGTAAATGGTGGCACTTGCCTTTGCAAGTTAGACCTGGCCGATGCGTACTTGCAGATCGAAGTCGCTCCAGAGTCGCGCGAATTGTTGACGATACACCCTCACCGCGGCCTGTTTCAATGCACCAGGTTGCCCTTTGGTGTCAATACCATCCCGGCTCTACTTCAGCAAACGCTGAACGCAATGCTCTTTGGAATTCCGGGTACGGCTGGGTGCCTGGACGATATTATCACCATGGGTCGCTCCCCTACTGAACTCCAAGACCGAGTGTGTGCAGTACTCGAATGCGTGCAGGAATATGGCTTCCACCTGAGGGCTGGAAAAAGCCAATTCTTCCTTGAGTCAATCAAGTGCCTTGGATTCATCTTATACGTCACTGGTCACCATCCAGATCCTGAAAATATTCGTGCCATCCAACGAATGCCGGCACCCAAGGAATTATCACAACTTCTTTCGTTCATTGGCTTAATCAGTTACCATAGCACATTCCTACCGTCACTGCATGACGTACGAGCCCCCCTCAACCGTCTGCTGCAGAAGAATGCTTTATGGTGCTGGTCCTCCGACTGTGAAAAGGCTTTTCTCCAGCTGAAGTCGATGCTGAGTTTAGATCTGCTGCTCAGGCACTATGGCCCGACTCTGCTGATCATCGTTGCTGCAGACGCATCCAATCACGGAGTTGGCGCTGTCATCTCGCATCCCGCGCGTTAACTCCTATGGAGAAGAACTATGGCCAAATCGAGAACGAGGTTTAAGCCATCATCTTTGCCGTCAAGAATTTCCACGCTCCTGCGTGGTCATCATTTCACGTTGTTGACGGACGATAAACCGTTGCTGTCAATCTTCGTTTGGAAGAAGGTCATTCCGGTTTATTCAGCCAACCGACTTCAACGATGGGCAACTATTCTTCTCGGTAACAACTTTGAGATTAACTTCTGCGGCACTACTGAATTTGGTCAGGCTGACGCCCTTAGCCGCCTCATATACAATCATCATGAACCCGATGAAGACACCGGGATTGCTGCCATTTCGATTGAGGACGATGTGCTCCGTCAGCTTTCAGATGCCATGCAAGGCATACCTATCACTGCCGCCGACGCTGTACTGAACAGGATTACATTCTCCGTCAAGCTATCACCTACGTGCAGACCAGATGGCCAACCACTGCTCTCATTCGCGATCGTCACCAGTTTTTTCCTGCGCCGAGCATCGCTATTGGTGGTTGATTCCTGCTTCATGTTTTCGGACCCTGTGGTGATGCCTTCTTCACTTCCGCCTATTGTCCTATGCCAGTTTCACACTGCTCATTCTGGTATTAAATGAATGAAGTCCATCACTCGCAGTTTTGTCTACTGGCCGGGTATTCTCAGTGACATCAACGACCTCGTTCGACGCTGTCTCCGGTGTCAGCAAGCTGCCAAGATGCCGTCTCGTCAAGCCCCAGTGTGACGGCAAACACCAGATGGGCCTTGGTCACGTGTGCATGTTGATTTCGCTGGCCCACTTGATTTCGTATTGACACATTCAAGAGAGCCCTCTTGAAAGCTCGTAGGGAGGGGATGACGGATAAGAACATCCAGGCGTTCCGGACTACTCCGAACCCGACCTCAAAGGTGGTGTTTCTCCGGCCGAGGCCTTGATGGGGCGAGAACTACACACAAATTTCCATGCATTGGTTCCTACCAATGTAGCATCCACACAACCAAATTCATCTGTCTCTCACAGCAAGCTTCTCATCGGAACGCCCGTCTTCGTTCGTGATTATCGAGCTGGTCTTCCAAACTGGATTGAGGCGAACGTAGCAGCGCACAGGGGCAGCATGTTGTTCGACGTCTGCGTGGGTAACGACACCTGGGTTCATCACAACAACCAGAGTTGATGGCGGCATTGCAGTAAAGCAACCGAGCCGGAGTCATTTTTATCACTCCTCCTGGACATCCTGCTGGATACTTTCACCATTCCGACCGATCACCCGGTCTCCGAACCCAACACTGCACCTTCAGAACGCCAAGAGCTCCCAAGATGCTAAACAAGCCGAATGCGCCGAACAACGCTGCCGATAAGGGTCAGCCGACGTCATATTACTCGAATATATAAGAACCCAAAAAAATGATAAAAAGTAATGTTCCATTACTATGCAGTTTATTCACACAGCTTAGTTGTTTGCCAGCGATCAGAAAGAAGCTGGTTAAAAGCCAACGTCCGGAGGTTGCTGCAATACTTTGGACACGAAAACACATTTCAGGATTTCCGTTGACGCTTCATGAAGTAGCGCATCTGTGGTACAACACAGTGCGATCTGTGTGCACACATCGACGGCAGAAATTCATTTGCTTTTTCACTTGGGAAAATAGGCATGCAATCCGTAGGAGTTCCTCTTTTCTTATTTATAGCCCGGAGCGAATGCCTTGCGGTTTTACCCAAGGAAATAAAGTACATGAATAAAACGAGTCATTGTTAAATGTTGGTGTACATATATAATCGAGTTCCATCAGTTTTACCGTACTTGTAAACGTAGGCAAGAACCATTTCTGAGCATATTTTCTATTAAGTATATACGTATACTAACGTAATTTGTTGACTTGTGTTGACCGTATTCTGTTTTTTTACATTTTTTACATAATCGCTTAACAATAAATCATCCATGCAATACTTCCAGCTCTTGTAAATCCTTCTCTCATATCCCTCCCTGATTGCATACGTCTTCTGCAATGGCAGTTATTTTTTAATTTAAAAATACGATATCAACGAAAACCACCAACATAGCGGACGATATTAATAATTATACTGCTGCAAATAATCGTCTCTTGGGAGGCCTCATAGTTCAATATTGAACTTGCTTTACTTAAACGTTTGGCAATTTGTTTCATTAAGTAGGGTTACGGTGGTGTAGAAGAACGTTTTCTCAAATCCACATTCTTCAAATTATTATCAAGAATTTTCAGCTGACAGCCACGGAAGATCTCAAGAACGCAGACCTCTCTAGCTGAGAAGCGAATCTGTTTATTTAACAACACATGACATACGGAAGCCGTCAGGGTGGCATTAGGTAGAAGCGCGAATATGACGAGTGCCCCAAACGACAGCCAAAATAAACCTGCGAATGGCCTAAGAGACTAAGGCAGTCTTAATTGTTCAATTTCGACCTTGCATATTAATTCACAGAAGTAACCCCTATGCATAGATTGTGTGATGATAACAAAATATCTTAGTACTTACTACTTATTAGTACAATTTGTTGCTAACAGTGTTTTGGTCAGCAAAAGATATTACAGCCCTTTAGGTTTCGCAGTACATTTTGAATCTAAACTATGAGGAAATATGCCGAAATGAAGGCAAGATGTATAACAGTCGAAGCGTCAATCCATTGAAGTGAGAGGCTTAGTAACTAATAAGAGGAAAATCACCCGTTGCGTAATTTCATTAGCTCTCATTAGCTCTCTCTATATTCATTTCGGTACCGTCTAGGTTTCCTAAATAAGAAAGAATGGATTATTTGGCACACTAATAAGGGCGCCCCACCTAAGTTATAAAGCACAAGGATTACAATTCCCGTGTCCTAATCCCAAAACTTGTACTAGTATAAACCTAATTCGCAGTCCAAATCTTAACTCTTATCCCATTCTTATATCTCTCTTCATATTCTCACACTACCATAAAATTTCCTTTGAAAATTCACCAAAAAATGTTAACATCCATCCATTTTGATCCGATTTCTAGATAACAAAAGCCTCCTTTAACAATTTTCTTGATAATTGCCTGCCTCAGAGAGATGATTCAGCTTACTATGCTATCAACAGGCCTTTTCGATACCATGATGATTTACGTTCAATTGAAAGTTACTCCTTTTACTGAGCATCTTCATTTCGTCAAATATCTTGATAGACTGGATTCAAAATTTACTGCGAAACCTATAGGGCTGTAATACCTCTTGCGGACCAATGCATTATGAGCAACAAATTGTACTTATAAGTAGTAAGTACTAAGATATTTTGTTAGCATCACACA
This sequence comes from Schistocephalus solidus, assembly GCA_017591395.1. Taxonomy (NCBI): domain Eukaryota; kingdom Metazoa; phylum Platyhelminthes; class Cestoda; order Diphyllobothriidea; family Diphyllobothriidae; genus Schistocephalus; species Schistocephalus solidus. Next base: position 3,191 of record WEDG01004058.1, on the reverse strand, counting down.
ATCTATGTTAGGGGTAACTTCTGTGAATTAATCTGCAAGTTCGAAATTGAACAATTAAGACCGCCTTGGTCTCTTAGGCCATTCACAGGCTTATATTCTCTGTCGTTTTGGGCACTCCTAATCTTCGCGCTTCAACCTAATGCCGCCCTTAAGGCTTACGTATGTTAAATAAACAGATTCACTTCCCAGCTAGAGAGGTCTGCGTTCTTGAGAACCTTCCGTGGCTGTCAGCTGAAAATTCTTGATAATAATTTGAAGAATTTGGATTTGAGAAAACGTTCTTCTACACCACCGTGACCCTACTTAATGAAACAAATTGCCAAACGTTTAAGTAAAGCAAGTTCATTATTGAGCTATGAGGCCTCCCAAGAGACGATTATTTGCAGCAGTATAATTATTGATATCGTCTGCTATGTTGGTGGTTTTCGTTGATATCGTATTTTTAAATTAAAATAACTGCCTTGGCACAAGACGTATGCAATCAGGGAGGATATGAGAGGATGATTTACAAGAGCTGGAAGTATTGCATGGACGATTTATTGTTAAGCGATTATGTAAAAAATGTAAAAAAAAAAGAATACGGTCAACACACGTCAACATATTATTTTAGTATACGTATATACTTAATAGAAAATACGCTCAGAAATGGTGCTGGCCTATGTTTACAAGTACGACGAAACTGATGGAACTCGATTATATATGAATGGTCACATCCAATGCTTCAAGAATGGATATTATGTGGCCTTTATTAATCGCACAGCAAAATAATATTTTTCGAAATCGACAACACTCTTTCTTAAAGCTCAAAATTTAAGAAGATATAATTTACTACAAATTGGGTAAATGAAAGAATATTTTCATGCATCCGTTCTAAAAATATATCTGAATTTATTATGAAATTTAAAATAAAGGATAATAAGTATCATATATAAGTAGGAACCTTTTTACAGAAAGAAGATTCTGAAAATAGGCAGAAAGAAGCGTTGTCAAAAGTCGTCATCCTGATGTGACCGAAATTTCCTGGATGATCCTGTGCGATAAGTACTATTACAAGTCTAGTAATCATTTCTTATCGAAAACAAAGTTTAAAATTTTGGTTAGGGCTTCAGGAGATGGCAAATCTGTTGGATTTTATTTAACCAGGTTCAGTGTCCAGCTGGCGAAATTCGAGTATACAAGTATCGAGGTAAATGATGCTTTCCAGGGTTTTAACGTAACGTTTTTACTCTGACTGGAATGGCGTCTTCGTATCATCCTACCGGTCAGCCCAAATGGGTAGACAATCAAACCATGCCTTCCCTTATTTTTTGAACATTGGACTGGAAAATCATCTGATGTGGTCCAAAGACACTTAATTTCTGCCCGAATTCAGAAATTTTCACGTGCCTTTTCTACTGTACTTAAATGAAATCATGTGTGTCATCTCAGAGCTCCAGAAGCTTCGAACCGAGCTTGCTAGCCTTACACAAAATTTCGAATGATGACGTCCTAAAGGCTAGCTGAGAATCAAAAATTATCGCCTACCTTCTCTTCTTAGTAGGATCGCGTTATAATGCCAGCTGGGCACTGTCCGAGCAACTAGCGTTTGCTACTCAGGCAAGTATCAAACTATTTACAAGCAGACGCTGTTATGAAAGAAGTGCTGGATCGAGTTTACCCAATGCACGCATAAATGTCTGATCGAATCAGGCCAAATCAATCTGACATAAGTCGCTTTGACCGACGTGACATGTAGTCGTTAGCTGGGCTGGGAATCAACATACGTGACATGAAAACTGTAGCAAGAAGAACCAATTCTATTCTGACCTTTCTTTCAAAGTCATAGCGAGTTACCCTCTATTACTTCAGCTGACAAAGAATGAGCATACGAACCGCCCAATATACAGGAAGCTTTGCGCCAAATTGCAGAGCTTGGCCTTAAGTCATGCTTAAGGCCACATAAGACACTTAAACTTTGATGCCACGATTGTTAAAGCGTTGTACTATTTTCCATCCCGTCTGACATAGGGAGAACGGTGAAGTGTTAATCGCTGAATAGGTACTATTATTCGCCTATATTTTCAATTCATGTTTAGTAGCATGAAAAGTTGCAGTATTAATAAGGTACAGTTGCAAAGTCATTACATACCTGTCTAACTTATATGTGCCCACATTTGCCACAGGTGGTCGTATTCGGTACGACGGTGACTTAAACATCAGCTTTTGATTCGTTACCTGTCATCATTTCACCAGCAGCACTAATGCTAGGCGCGGATGGTGTACAACTAAATCTGGGTTCGTGTTGCATTGTAAGTCAATCTGGTACCAACGACAACCTTATCCGCTACAGTAGCCGTCTCTGTTTACTTCAAGTTGGTGCTAAAAGACTTCCCGACCTTTAAGCACTGTAGGTAAATAATTCAAAATGCTATATAAATTTAGTTACTTGTATAACATTTGTCTTGTTTCCAGGGTCTCAAACAGCTTGAAAGACTACCATGGAGGTCATTTGCAAAATTTTCTTCAAGAAATATCAGCAGTCCCCCTTTTCGAGTGAAGCAAAACACCGGACTCCTGACCTCCGCGGTTGCCAGGGCCAGTTCACACGGAGATCACACAAAACCTTGTTTCATGGTCGAAATAGACTAGGCTCCACTTGAAAACACTAAAATGGTAGGGAGGACTCCAATAAAATTGGCCCTTGTATGAAGTGATCACGGCTCTTCACTTAACTCACATAAAAAGCTGGCTTAACGGAATAAATTTCTGGAATGTAATCACAAGGTCACTATGGCGTATTAATAGTGAAGTTGGGGTTATAAAATTCATCACTGTCAGTATAACCGTGCTTGGCACTCGACCTGAAAAGAGTGTAGATTTCTAAAAGCTTCAACTCCGATAAAAACCAACGCTGTCAATAAACAACACGAGGACCTACTCAAATGGATGTGAGAAGATAAAGCACTACTTTGTTAGTAGAAGCATTTTTCTGGGTCAGATAATAAACAGAATATTCAGGATATGTTAAATTAAATTATTAAAGATAGATTGAATTAGGAAAAAATCAGGCGACATAATTGTTAAAATAAAAAAACGCAACAGAGAACGTTACATCTCTTAAGCAGAATCGTGACGAAGATAATAATACTTCTACTACTCCTGACTATGACAGTTCGACCGTCGATTTCGACAAGGTCGACCATATGCTCCAC